>JADWQK010000254.1:600000-783725 GCA_017933935.1 Sesamia nonagrioides
CTGAAATAAATGGATAAATAAACAAAAAATAGCCTGCCACCGGGAAAATACTTCCTCCTGTTGTAAGTATCTGTGGTAATTGGTATTGTACCGTTTTAATTAAATAAAGATTCAACCAGCGTATTGTGACCTAATTTTTTTCACCACCTTCGTTACCACCCGGCCACACGCACACTTCCATCGCTACTTGAGCAGCTGGCGGTCTACACAATTATTAGTCATTAAAGATTAACTATTGATGTCAACATCAGCCGGTTTACTATGACTTTTCATTTGCAAAGCTACTTCGGACATTGTTAGAGAAAATTGATATCATGGCTGTCAAATTAGTTAAACCGGCCAAGTGCGAGTCGGGCAAAGGGGACAAAACAAGAAACGTGTTGTCAGGGTTTCCGTACCCAAGGAGAGTAAAAACGGGATCTCTCACGAAAAACATATACGGGATGTCTCAAAAAAAAAAAGAACATTAACCGTACCGCCAAACCGCGTTTATCAGTTTATTAGGCTAAATACCTTTAAAAACAACAATATTATACAATTGATAAACTCGATTTTGTGGTAGTGAGGTAAGGTTTTTATTGCTTATAATTTTGCCGTTAACTTGTACAGCAGATATTCTGCATTATCGATTTAAAAATATAGTACTTATGATATGCAAGTTTAGAATGTAATATATAATTTTATAGGATTAAATTAACGATTGAGCATGTAAGGCCTCTCTAGCGCATTGGATCACAGATCTTTAATGGTAGTTGTTGATTTGAATAAATAAATAAATAAATGGACATTCGAAACTTACTCATTAAACGATTTAAAAGCCAAACTTTGCAAAATGGGTATTATAAAATTACAGATTATTTAGAAGCTGTCTCGTTTCGGACTTCATACCCTGCTGCATCGCAGACGTATGCTGGACTTGCTCTTTTTCCAAAAAAATGTACGATGCCACGCGTTATGCGAAAACCTGTTAGAACGCGTCGCAATATGCGTCCCTAAAATAAACGCGCGAAGAAAATTTAGCGACTTGTTTATTGTCCCCCGATATAGAACAAATCTAGGGTTGAATTCCCCAATTGCAAGGCTGCCATCAACTTATAACGCTTGGTGCAACATTATTTTTCATGACCTCGGCTCAGACAAAAGTTGTTGGAAGGGAAAGGGAAACCTAAACCTAAACAAAATTGTAATTAGTGATGTATTTGTTGTGCATTCTCATATTTTGTCATCATTGTACATAATTTTACTATATATTTTTTGTCACATTATTTTATTATATCCAATGTTAATGAATTAATTCTCAATTATTATTGACTAGATTTAAATTTTATTATTATATTTTTTGACATCTTATATTCAATTTATTGTTATTGTATCTGGTTGTTCATTTCGTAATTTAGAATATTAATTTTCATAACAAGTTTTATTTTTACGCGAATGTTGTGCACGTCTGTTATTGACACTAACACTAGAATAAGACCTTAACAATGTTAAATAACCGTGTTTGTGTTGTTGATGTGCCTTAAATAAATAAATAAAGACAATGTAGCTTGGGACTGAGCGGCTCACTCTGTTAAGCATTGTTATTAAGCAATACCTATGCGTAATTATAACGTAAATTATTGTAAACATTTTCATTTTTAATGTCTGGACTTGAAAACAGACGATGATCCTTGAGTTTGTTTCGGCTTTTTCTTCTCAGAGGTAGTCAGTTGAGAAATGCCGGCTTCATCCATATGAAAAAAATAAATATGATGTGTAAAAGTGATCAGTGATCCTACTTGCTTAATAAACGATTTCATTTCATTTCAAATGATTTCATCCAAATCACTTAGCAAAATGGCCGCCCATGTATGTTGTAATAGTCGAAAAAGATTATCTGTTGTGTGTATGCTATTCATACCTAATTAGCAAAGCTATTCTTCTTTGGAGCATATCCCATGTGTACTCAATGGGATTCAACTGTGACTATTGAGCAGGCCATGATAAGACATTAATATTAAATGAGGCTTGTGCGTTAGCAATGATTCCTGCAGTTTGTGGACAGGCATTATTATGGATAACCGGTAATAAAACATCACTTGGTTCCATAAAGAAATGATTTAGTTTCTACAGCTGATTCAAATATTCACTCGTATCATGTCTGTTCCACCACTGTATGTATGGTTGGGATCCAGGCATCTTTTGAAACGTTCATCGCGTCAAGGGCTTCTACCACTGTCCCTGTGTTTATTCGAGTGAGTCGAGCGAGATTCGTCAAAAAAACTCGCAACATTTAGCGGGATAAACACGAACTTGAGAAAAGATTTTCAACTTATAAACGAATATCAAAAACTTTTTATTCCTTTTTAAATAACGAATTATCTGGGTCGCTTATCGCTAGTTAGTTTCGTCCGTCATCAGTTTATTTAGTTCGCCAGTTTCGTTGATTATACAGACACTTGGGGTCACTAGTTAAAAAAGTGTCTTCAAGGCTAGAGTGAATAGGCCCATAATAAACTAGCGCACTTTACCATCAACGATTGCATCACTCCTTACCATCAGGCGGGATTGCGGTCAAGCACATAAAAAAGTTCCATATTTGGAAGAGATTCTTCTCTTTTTTGTGTTTCTAACATTACGATGTAATGGTTTATTGTATTTGATTCAATCCAGTATCAATGGTTGAATACTATAGC
Organism: Sesamia nonagrioides; assembly: GCA_017933935.1. Lineage (NCBI taxonomy): Eukaryota > Metazoa > Arthropoda > Insecta > Lepidoptera > Noctuidae > Sesamia > Sesamia nonagrioides. Next base: position 602,676 of record JADWQK010000254.1, read on the forward strand.
AAACTATATTTTTGTGTGATTAAAAATATTCTATCCATTTTGTAAATGGAAGAGACATGGATGCGTTTATTATGATTTTTTGATGTTGACTGGAACTAACATGGCGGTTGACTGATCCGTCCTAAGTAGCATACCTTATTATTAATCTTATATTCTGGAATGTTTCTTTGCGAGTATTATGTAACATTATTCTCACATTCATGTAGAAGCTACTAGAATAAAGTAGCAAAATTTTATAAATCTTGATTTAAAACAGTGTCTTTGGAGTTTGATACTCAATCTTTTTCATAAAGATCTATGCTTTATCATAGCAACTAGCTGTAAATTTCTGACTAAAATGCCCGTAATTAAAATAAATGCATTTAGTTGCATGCAATTTAGTTTTAGCAAATCCAAGAGTTTCCTGTATTCGCCAGTTTTCGATTATTCATCAATTTTGTAAACTACGAGCCCCTTTTCACCGACTTCAAAAGGTTCATAACTCTTTTATTGGGCTTGGTATAACTTTTTATAACAAGATACCTAGATAGATAGATGATATGCTTTAAATGCATAGTAAGGCAAGTCTAGCAAAGCAGATGCTAGACTAGCCATACTATGTATTTAAAGCACAAATCAAATCCAAGCTTTGTTCAAAGGCATAATATTTAAATGATAAGAATAGCAGATAGCTGGTCGCTCTGATTGGCTCAAGACAAAGGTTGTGTTCTTTCTCCAGAATTAGCTTACTGACACGTTATATCAGTTCATATAATTGTCTTTTTTACAATGCATAAATATGTTAGCTAATGCTTTTTTTTATGCTTTTATTTAGGTACTTTATATATTTTTCCTATTTACATTTCCATTTTAATTTTTTTTTTTTGCTTTGCCAGTAATTTGGCGTGGCTAGCTGGCATATGATATATAATTTCATTGTTGTTGTGTTTTCTTGTTTTCATTACTATACATACATAGTATTGTACAAAGTCATGTTTTTATTAATGAACACACGGCTGCGCTACTGGGGAGTTGGTTCCGCCACTTCTTCTTCCCAGCGAAAGCACTAGGAAGTGGCGAAGGGCGGGCGTTTTGGGGGACTGTTTTATGTAATATTGACGTTCAAAAGGTGCTGATTCTCAACCTAATTTGAATAAATAACTTTAATTTTGAAAAGAAAAGTATTTAAATGAAAAAGAAATATTGTGGATAACATTATGCTACTCTAATGAGAATCAAAACTTACCTATTACTATCAACTTTTATATAAAAAAATTTAAAAAAAATTTACCTTCTTAGATTATATATTTACCAACAGAATGTTTTTGATCCCTTAATACTTTTGATGTGTGTAATTATGAAATCGTTTTATATTTCACAAGAATATAAATAAGGTTACGTACATAAAGTTATTTAATTTAATATTCACTCCGCCTCCTCACACGCAGACGAACTGGCAAAAATTCATCAGTAATTCATAATAAAGCAAAGTTGGTTTTAGCAACATAACATGTTAAATAAATACCTCTACTTGGAAATACTTCAACTGGAACGAGGAGGGAAGCTCGGTGTTGTAATTTATGTAACGAATCATTTTATAACAGATATTTTTGTTCCCACATAAGTACATATTTAGGCTCAAAACTTGTGTGGGTAATCAGTTTGACGACTAGGCTTGAAGTTAATTTTAGATTATTTTTTTCTGAAATTGTTTTATTATGACTCCCATTTCCCTCGTCACAATTATCAGGATTTAATTAAAATAGCTAAAAAAACTCTGCAGACATGGTGAGTTTGAATCTGCAGTCTACGAAAAACTGATATTTGAAACAATAACACAAACTGCGAAAAACTCTTTTTTAGTATTTGTTTTTTCTTGTAAAACTTCTGTAAAATACAGAAGATTTAATTAATAATTATTATTATTTTCTTTTAGATTTATTTAATTCAATTGTTGTTTAAATTTATATTTTATTATTTGATTTCCTTTTTCAATTATTTTAATGTATATTAATGTGTGTGGTATTGTCTGAAATAAATAAATTAAAAAGAAAACGTCTCCGGTGAACCGTTAGCTAATTTATTTGACTCTGTAAAAATAACATTAACGTAAAATCAAAATAAGATTTTTTGTGTGTTACAACCATTGCACAGTTTGGTACAGTACAGACGTGGTTACAGTAAAGACGTCGGTTATTCGAATCGTTTACCAAGGTCAGAGTGAAAAGGCTCTTAATAAACTAGCGCGCTTTACCATCAACGATGGCATCACTGCTTACCATCAGGCGGGATTGGGGTCAAGCACTATACAGTTATTAATAAAAAGCTACGGGAACATGGACAGTTTATTTGTTTCATTGTTTTTTTTTTTAATATTTACGGCAAAAAAATTCTATCATTGAAATTCGTACCTTCATTTTCTTAAACTTTTAAAGAAGCAACTTTATGGTTAGCATACATTATTAAAAATAAAGTTGCTTTTGGTATACGTCTATGTATTTTGAAGGAGTTTTTCCATTATTTTGTAGGTTAATGTGTTCTTCTTCTTCAGCCTATAGATGTCCACTGCTGGACAAAGGCCTCCCCCAAGGCTTTCCACGCTGACCGGTCTTGTGCTGCCCGCATCCATCGGCTTCCCGCGACCTTCACCAGGTCATCGGTCCACCTTGTTGGGGGCCTCCCTACGCTGCGTCTTCCAGTACGTGGCCGCCACTCCAGAACCTTACTGCCCCATCGCCCATCGGTTCTACGAGCAATGTGCCCTGCCCACTGCCACTTAAGTTTAGCGACTCGCAGAGCTATGTCGGTGACTTTGGTTCTTCTGCGGATCTGGGGCCTTTGTGTGACTCTGAGCCTTCGTATGAGGCCCATTGTGAGCGACCACGTTTCAGTTCCGTAAGTCATCACTGGCAACACACACTGGTCAAAGACACTGAGACACTGTGGTATCTAGGACGACGAGAAGATGTAGCGTAGCTTCCCGAACGCTGCCCAACCTAGCTGGATTCGCCGAGACACCTCTTTCTCGAAGTTGGACCTACCTAGTTGGACTGTTTGTCCCAGGTATACATACTCGTCAACAACTTCGAGTGCAGAGCAACCAACTGCAATTGGAGTGGGTGCGACATGAGAATTCGACATGATCTTCGTCTTATCCATGTTCATTTTTAGACCCACTTGTTGGGAAGCTCTGCTGAGGTCATTGAGCATTTTGCCCAAGTCTTCCAGGGTCTCAGCCATGACCACGATAGCTGGTCGTGGTGGCCTAGTGTTTAAAAGACCGGCCTCTCAAGTATGAGTGCGCAGGTTCGATTCCAGGTCAGGCAAGTACCAATGTAACTTTTCTAAAGTTATATGTACTTTCTAAGTATATCTTGGACACCAATGACTGAAAGTGAAGGAAAACATCTTGAGGAAACCTGGACTTTAAGTCTGAAATCGCCAACCCGCATTGAGCAAGCGTGGTGATTACGCTCAAACCTTCTCTGTATGAGAGGAGACTTGTGCCCAGCAGTGGGACGATAAAAAGGTTGATGATGACGTATATCGCGAGTCAGAGACTTTGAGATTTGTCTGTTCAGGCATCTGATACGCGAAGCGTCATCAGGGGATTTTAAGATCATCTCCCGTCTTTCTTCCATTAGCCGGCGGGTGGGACCGGAGATTCTCTTCTGTCCTTTTGAACGGAGGGTTTTGTAGAACTTAGACCCTTCCGTTTGGAGAGTTTCCACAAACCTGTTGTTGTAGTCGTCCACATCTACGCATTCACCGAGGCATTCGAAGCGGTTTTGTAGTTCGATCTGAAAGCTCTCGGGGTTTTGAAGTCGTGTTGACGCTGGACGGAGCGTAGACTTCATAAGTCGAGAGCGTTCGAGCCTAATGTTGAGGTTCAAAATGCCTCTAACAATACGGTGATCACTCCCGGTTTTAACCGCATGGATCACGGAGACATCGTTGAACACTTGCCTTCTCGTTGATATTATGAAGTCTATCTCGTTTTTGGTCTGACCATCGGGGCTGAGCCAGGTCCACTTGCGGTGCAATGGTTTCTTGAAAAAAGAATTCATCGCAAAGAGTCCTTCCTTTTCCATGAAATCCATTAGCATCTGACCTCTGGGATTCCGATTTCCAACTCCAAATTGCCCCACTTTCGTCTCGTCCGCCTCTCGCATTAATGTGTTAAGTCTCTAATGTCTCGGTTAATGTGTTAAGCTTCTAAAATATTCATAAATATAATAATAAAGTCTTCGAAAGCTTTTTTTTTGTTTGTTAATTTGTAAAAATCATGCGAGTTGCTAGTTCAATAAATATCTTACGAATTTCACTTAGACTAGAAAATTTATCAGAAAATGCGCTGGTAAGATATGAAACTCAACAATGACAAGTAAATACTACTTAATATTATATTATCCAATAAAATCATTTTAAAACCTCCTCCAGTCATCATCATCATCTAATCACAGTCGCATCCGAAGCTTCTTTTAGCTTTGGAGTCTGGTCCACTTTACCAGTCTAACTGCTGATTTTGGCTAAACTTCGATACCTTCCGTGAAGCGACTGCTATCTGACCTCCATAACCTGAAGGCGATATCGAAACATTGCAGTTAGTCCAATTGTTGGACTTTTGAGGGCTTTAAAAACCCGTAACGACTGTCACTAAGTCTTCGTATGGCAACCGGGAGCAACGGCTTACGTGCTTTCCGAAGCACAACCGGACTAGTGTAAATATTCACATTCATGCATACAAATATTTGCACTGCGCGGTGATCGAACCCGCGCCTCATTGCGTAGCGACTGCGTTCGCTATCGCTACGACACGAAGGCTGTCAAAAAAAACCTCCTCCAGTAGTCATCCATTTCGTACGTATTGAGCACGTATTTATAATTTTAATAGTCAAACTCGTGAGCCGCACGTGTAGTGAGCCGCACGTGTACAAACGTTTGCACAGGTTGTGTAATAAAACGACAACACAACATCCAGCGTCCTTCTCACATTGAGTATCTAAGAAAACACTTCAGGACTTCATTTCTTCATTTATACGAAAAGGTAGATATTAATGTCAATCAGTATATACATATATTACTTAATTTATATACATAATATCTTATTTTTTAAATTCATGTTCCTTCATCATTATCAACCTTTTTATCATCCCACTGCTGGGCACAGGTTTCCTCTCATACAGAGAAGGATTGAACGTATTCACCACGCTTGCTCAATGCGGTTTGGCGATTTCAGACTTAAAGTCCAGGTTTCCTCAAGATGTTTTCCTTCACTTTCAGTCATTCGTGTCCAAGATATACTTAGAAAGTATATATAAGTTTAGAAAAGTTACATTGGTACTTGCCCGACCTGGAATCGAACCCGCGCACTCATACTTGAGAAGCTGGTGTTTTAACCACTAGGCAACCACGGCTATCTTGTTGATGATGTTCCTTCATCATACCTATTTTATTTTATCAAGCAATAACTAAATTATTAAATTTTTGTCAGTTATTACAATATAAATAAATTACTGTTTTCCGTTCAAACGACAGGAAGGTAAATTAAACTTTTTATTTTATGTCTAAAGTCAGCTGTGACCAGCAGGAGAATATTCATCAAAAAACTGAGATTTCATAAATAATTGAATCAATTTTCAAGTAAAAAAGTAGTACGCACTTTTATTTTGATGAAATCTTTGTGCCTCTTATAATTTCCACTTCCTCGGCTCTATTTCAAAGAAGCACCTTACTTCCTTTGACAAATTATGAGGTACATATTTACAATTGGATTGGCAAACTTGTATGAGACGTAAACACATGGCTCGGCCGTATGCCCGTCACGTACCCGCTCCGGTCCCTAATAAACTGATAAACGGCGCTGATATTGCGAAATTTTTATTGGAAATACGATTTTAAATTAATATTGTTTTATCTAATATTAGCATCAATGAAACGCCGTGCGGAATAAAAAGGCTTTGATTTGTGAAAAATTGTTTATTTTTGTAATTTTAATATTAAATGGTCGTGGTGCTACAGATGTTTACCAGATCTTTCTGAGAGCATTTGACATCTATTTATAGAAGCTTTTATTTAACTTATTTAGGTTATTTTCAGTTACTTTCGCCTTCACTTTATGTTAGGTTAGACTAGGGTACAAAATATATTAATAACTAACCGACGACGTATCATATTATTTTACATATCATGTAAAGAGCAAATGAAATGATATTATGTTGGTTTCCCATATCTTTATGTGAATGCGTTCGCCAGTCTAGTCTGCTACTATATACTATTTGCAAATATCGTTTTATTCCAGTGTTTTAACACAGTTTAATAAAAAAAAAACCTGTTTATTTGAACCTCCATGAAACACAACCACCAATATACCAACGAAATCACAAGTACCAAACAGCACCCATAATTACAACACACGTAGCTCCCCTTCAAGATCAACACATGGTCACCAATCTATTTATTAATAGCATAAGCCAAAACACAATCACAATTCGGAATCGTGTAAGCCATCTCTCGCAAGTTGTGCAGTCAGATCTATCAAACTAAGTTAGAAGCGAATAGCCCAACTTGTGTGACGAACGTGAGAATAGTACACAAAATATGGTGCACAGTGTTACACAATCGGGAACAAGTTATGACACCCGTAAGTGATCCCAATTAAGTAGAACTCTGTGCACAAGTGTAATGGTTTAAGTGGAGACGTGAGGCGCTTGTGCACTGTTGCGGTGTCGGTAGACACGCGATTGAGCGGTTAACTTGAGATAAGGTAGTTGTGGGTAAATGAGAGTGACAATTATAGTGAATATAATTTTATTCCATACATCATAGTAGGTATATTTTATAAAAGGCAATCATATTTTAGCAAAAGTTTCATTCTTAACTAGAATAGTTTTACCGATACAGTTTTATAAAGCAGTACTTTTTGAATGTCAATATTATATAAGACAGTCCCCTAAAACGCCCGCCCTTCACCACTTCCCAGTGCTTTCGCTGTAAAGAAGTAGTGTCGTAACAAACTCCTCAGCAGCACAGCTGTCTGTTCTTTTAAAAAACATATCACTTTAGTGTTACAATTCCAGTGAGTAATATATACCAGAATAAACAAGCTCAAACTGCACATTATTTTATAAAAGTGTAAAATAATAATACAATTTACTCGATAAAAACTGTACATAATAACTCAGACTTTACACACCACTGTAATTCTCCTTTATGCCTCCGATTAAAGTACGGGAACACTGACTCAATACACGCACGCGCGATTAAGCGATTAACGTAACAATTTCATGTTAATAGGCATGTTGGAATGGCACCTCTGTGTATTTTCCTCAATAAACAAATAAATAAAACGCAAAGTAGAGTTATGCGAAGTGCAGTAGTGCTATGTGAAAACCGTAAAGAATTGTTTGGTAGTATTAAATTCTACCGCACGGATACAATTTGCATAAACACAGTTGAAGTCCATTGAAAGCGCAACCATATCGCACTACCATCTAATTGTAAGACCTTTGAAAAATATCGAGTAAAGTTAATCTTAGTACATAAGCAGCAAACATTCACGGAATTATACTGGAATAGGTAAATCAAAAGGTTAATTTACTACAATGGTCATACTTGTACATCATCATATAACAAATAACACACAGATATTTATGTTTTATATTTTTAAATATAATTATGAAATTAAGAAAAATATAATTAAGTATGTAAAATATTAAGTGTGAACAATATGAAACATAAATATTTGTTTACATTACTAAACCCAAATACCACTTATAAATATATAAGTGGTATTTGGGTTCAGTAATAACTTAATTCAAAACGACAGACCACTGTTTCCGCATAAACGTCATATTTATAACCCACGGAATCGGCTTATAAAATATTGGGGACCATTAAAGTTGTTGTTGTATATGTTCGGCGTTTCCTCACGATCGCTCCGGAAAAATTGTGTTCCGTGTTCTGTATTGCTTGGTCGCGGACGATAACACGTTAAACGACAAGTGGCGAATGTCATCGCGCGCTCGCGTGTCGCAGAACGGTATAGTGGTTACGTGGCTTTATTTTAGAGAATTTTAGGTAAGTTTTCTCTCCTCATTCCTTTCAAGGTTTTTGAGGAATTTTTAATCCGGTATCGGAATGAAAGGGAATGGTTGGGATGAATGAAGAAAGTATTTGTCCTTGAAACATGGAGTTGTGAATCGTGTTCAAGATGGCAGATCATTAAATATTTTGATACCATCGGGCGATGTTGGGCTACAAAAGTACATGACAAAAAAAAAGTAATGTCTATAATTAGAGACAATCACAATGCAACAGCAGGGTAATTGCGTAACAGATTATATCAGTAGTAATGGGTGTCATTTTAACAGTTCAACAACATTCATTGCGTTATTTACGTTGTTGAGTGGACACGTTTTTGAACAAATGGAGCCATGGATTAGCAATATGTTTCGAAATGATTTCAACTTATAGTAGTAGTATGTTACCCAATCAGGATGCTGATTGGTGATACAGATATTAATAAGACAAAGATAAATCTTGAATTCTATTTTAGATTCATGAAATGTTAGTTTCGACTTTCGAGGCATGCGAGAACTTTTTAAAAGGTTGTCTGTAAAAGATCGCTCTTAGCGATAAGACCGCCAATTTTGTCACCCTTTGTAAAATCTTTATATTTGTGTTCTGTAATCTATAAAAAGTATTCTATTCTATTATAAACCTCAAACAATAAATCCTTGTTATAACTTAACAAACAAAAAATAAAATAAACATAAAAGCTACAAAAAATCTCCACTTAGATATGTTAAACACAAAACTTGAATTCGCGCAAAGTGTCGGTCGGCCACTTAACAGCGCAAACACTAGACAGATCAGTCTAACACAGTCGATAGACTGCGCTGCGCTAAACACAGTCGATAGACTGCGCTGCGCTAAACACTGCTCAAACATTTGCCGAGCACACCTCGCCATCTTTGCTATTGTTCTAATAGTTAGGATGCAACGTAGGGCGAACAAACTTTGCTTCTTGAAGAATAGTTTTTAGTGGAGGGTTTTTTGAACAGCTGATCTTTTTTGAAAGGCAAGCCGTTTCTATGGTGGTATCAAGATTAAGTTTGCTTCTATAGCGCCGTCATACGTAGAAGCACTGTTCTAAATTTACAAATCGCCATTATTATGTGTAATGTATATTGATACAACATACAGACAATGTTTGATAATGTTTACTCATAACATTTTCTTGTCAAATCTACCTTCAACATTTTTTGAGCAGCTTGAGTTACTTTTTATTTTATTTTATTATTCAGGTGTTATTGATTGATAACAGATGTTTTTTTTTGTGTGTTTTTGCATTATGCCTTCATGAGTAGTTGAAGGGAGACGTTTAAACAATTTAGATTATTTTTGCTATATTTGCAGCGAATATGAATATTGTAGAAAAGTTATATCAGAGTTGATAAAAAGTACTTATTTTGAGCGTTTTGGGAATTTCTAGGATTAAATGAGAAGTTTTGGGCTCCCAATTTTGTTTGTAAACCGTGTATAGAATATTCAAAAACGGTTTTTTTTTTGGATAAAACCCGCCACACTGTTCGCAACCCACTGCAACTCCTGAAAGCCAGAATCAACAGTGGAGACCACCAGAAAAACGCCGAGCAATGAAGCTAGATGAGTCCCGGAGAAACGATTCAACTGTCTTGGGTCCCGCAACGAAATTAATCAGAAAAGAATAGCGGAGGAGTAAGAAAAAATATATTTTTACCACTTCCCTCCATAACAAGCAGGAGACAGAACAGAACTAGGCCAATCGGCACAAAGGGACAAACCCAGATTGCCAAGCACCACGAAATAAAATTTGATTAAGTTAATGGGTCCTAATCCTAAGTATGTATGTGCTGTTACAATTGATTCCAATAATAGGTATGGCAAAAGCGCTTGAACGCACCGAAATTAGTTTTAGTTTCTATAAGGTCCGTATAATAAACAACTCCGGATGTAATTTGTACACTATCCAACATAATATTGCGTTCATTCTGCCAAAGAATACACTCCCACAAGATGTGATGTGCGGATTCAAAAACGGAATGGGACAAAACCCGCCACACTGTTCCCAACCCACTGCAACTCCTGAAAGCCAGAATCAACAGTGGAGACCGCCAGAAAAACGTCGAGCAATGAAGCTCGACGAGTCCCGGAGAAACGTTTCAACTGTCTTGGGTCCCGCAACGAAATTAATCAGAAAAGAATAGCGGAGGAGTAAGAAAAAAGATATTTTTTCCACTTCCCTCCATAATAAGCAGGAGACAGAATAGAACTAGGCCAATCGGCACAAAGGGACATTATTGCAACTGGGAGAAGCCCAGATTGCCAAGCACCACGGAATAACATTTGATCAAGTTAATGGGTCCTAAGTAGGTATTTGCTGTTACAATTGATTCCAATAATAGGTATGGCAAAAGCGCCTGAACGCACGGAAATTAGTTCTAGTTTCAACAAGGTCCGTATAATAAACAACTCCGGATGTAACTTGTACACTATCCAACATAATATTGCGTTCATTCTGCCAAAGAATACACTCCCACAAGATGTGATGTGCGGACTGTTCAAATTCACAGTTCGATGTAGAACACTGACACAAAGGCGAAGGAACAAGTTTAAAAGAATACAGTTTACTTTTAAAGTTGCCATGACCTGTGAGAAATTGGGCAACGCAGTGGTCAACCTCCAGCCATGTCTTAGCCAGCCGATCGCCAACGGATGGAAAGAACAGATGGAGGTGCCGGCCCTTGATGGAATTATCCCACCTACTTTGCCATTCGGATAAGAGGTCCTCCCAGACGTCAGTCTGAGGTTTAAATAATCTAGAAATTCTATTGAGGTCGCGTTGTGTAACAAAGTTAGTGTCCATGGCCTCCCCCCTCGCGGAGTAGTACATTGAAGCACGTCGCTGTACTTCAAGATCGACTGGAAGTACACCTGCCAGAACGGGTAAGGCTTCAGTACTGACTGTTCTATACGCCTTGCATAAAAATATCAATGCCAAACGTTGGCTTTGAAGCAGTTTACGTCGCGCCGCCCCTATGCTGGCCCTATCGGCCCAAACAGGTGCACCGTAGCACATACATCCTAAGTAGGTAGCTCCATATATAGTTTTTAAAGTTAGGAATGATAGACCCCAAGTTGCTTTGGATATTCTAGTTAGGGCATAAAAGTTCCTTTTAGCTTTTTCGCCAACTATTTTTATATGTTCGATAAATGAAAAATTCCTTTCTAAGACCATACCAAGGTAGCATACGGATTGCTGTTTTTTAACGGGAACGTTATTAAATTTAATAGTAGGCAATGATTTAAGATTACCTTTTAGTAGAAGTTGATAGGTTTTATGCGGCGCAAACGCTAGGCGGTTACGATCACCCCACTGAGATATTAGATTTAGGCAAGTATGGGCCAAGTTCTCAAGTCCGGCTCGGGTACTTGACTGAATGAGCAGTAGGCCGTCGTCCGCGTAACCAGTAAGTGAACAGCCGCAAGGAAGCGGAATCGCGAGAAAATCATCAAAACCCAAATTCCATAAATAAGGACCGACAACTGAACCCTGAGGACATCCCATTGTTAGTGCTTTAGTACTAGAAAAATGACCGAGCTTAAGTACCGCGGAACCGTTTATAAAGTACGAGTAAACGAGATTATATATGTTTAATAGCAACCGCGGTTTTTTAATTTTAACAACAGCATAGGCCACCAAGCGTTATCAAAAGCCCCAGAAATATCCAAAAAGATACCAATCACGTACTTGTGTTCCGACTGGTTAACGGTTCTTCTGACAGAAAGCGCCGCGTCGACTGTTGATTTACCGATGGTGAAGCCATATTGATTACTATGAAATTTTGGACCGTTCGGTAGTAAACGTGGAACGATGAGGCGCTCAAGAAGTTTCCCCAAAGATGGTAGAAGCGTGATAGGCCGATATGACTTCAGATCATCCGGTGGTTTATCACCACACTTTGGTATTATTCGTATGAAACCGCGTCGCCATTTACGAGGAAAAACGCCTTCAGCAATGCATCGGTTATATACAGTTAAGATGGCATCACCCGCTGTTTTACACGCTTCTTTAATCATCATTAGATATTTTATCTTCCCCTGATGATTTGTTGACCGGTAGTTTTCTAACAATATTTATAAATTCGTCATTAGATGGTACGTCTGACATTGGTGATTCAGGTGGCACAGGAGCCCACGCTCGAATCTGTTGGTGGTAGTCGCTATCGTTAGCCGGTGAATCATCAGGGATAAGTGTATTAATTAGTACTTTTGTTGTTTCCTCTATGCCCGTGGTATGCTTATCATTGACCTTAATGTTTTGAACGTATGCAAGGTCGACCGATCTGTTAGCTTTAAATTCGTGATATAAGGGAAACCACGGACCCTCCCTGTCAAGTTTGTCAACGATTTTCCGCAACAAGTTACCCTTAGATTTTTCCACCGATGCTTTGTAGCGTGACTTGGCAACTCTGAAAGCATTTAAAGCGGATGTAAGAAGATCTCCAGTAATCTTTCGGCTCTTGAGTTTATTTAACTGTCTACGCGCTCTGCGATATCTTTTGCGCTGTTCAACTAAATAATCACTCCACCAGTCACATCTACGAATATTGGTCATAGATCCACGACCAATGGCGATGTCAGCACAGTAGGTAAAGGTTTCTGACATAATGTCAGTACTTTCTTCGGCTGACAGCCCGTCCCGAGTGAACTCCTTGGCGTGACACGCAAAAAGCGAGCCAAAAAATTCCCAGTTCGCGCCTTTACATCTTTAGCTGAAATTACCAGGAATATGAGACGGACCCTGAATATAACCAGGAACAAATTCGTACACGATCAGGCGATGATCACTACAAGACGCGTCCGGTAGGACACGCCACCTATCCAAACGTACGTCGGCACTAGAAAGTGTGACGTCAATACAAGATTCGCCTATTTGGCTGCAAACAGTAGGTGGTGCATCGGGAGTATTATGAATCGATAGGTTCATCTCAGCAATGAAATCCTCAACAGCGCAGCGTCGTTCGGTATCGGTTGCCCGAACCTTGCCATACCACAGAGACGATGACGCGTTGACATCCGCGCCAACGATCACTTTGCAGCCCGCGAGTGACCGCAAGACATGACGGAGATTATGTATATGAGGAGTAACAGGATCTGAATATTGAAAGTAACAGCTTACAACGAATACTTTAAAAGAAGCTGATGAGACTTCAGCAACCGCACAGTGTGGCGTCATGAGGTCATGTATAGACGTTACCGTAAAGTTAGAAGACCGCGCAACATAAATTCCGGCTCGCGCCCTGCAATCCAGCTGCACTACCCTGTGACGTAAACTTGAGTTTTGATATTGTTCTTGAATGAGTACAAGGTCTAAGTTGTAGTCAATAATTAATTCATCTAACTCTGATGTCGCCACCTTATCGTTGTGAAGGTTTAATTGCCCTATGCTTAGACTATCCATCTTAATTAGTAATTAGTATGTAGGATAAGTTGTTCGAGTTTTAATTTATAGGTACCGCACTGTTCAGACCCGCAGCGATGGTCAAAAGGTTTTTTAAAACGTTTACACGCCGCGCAAACCGGGGTAAAATTTAAATCGTCCTTATGCGGACAAACATTGGTTTCGTGGGCCTCAGAACATATAGCGCAGGTTGGTGATTTATTAGCGCAATGCTTTTTCACGTGACCGAATTGCTGACAATACGCGCAACGAACTACCTCGATATCATCAACAAAACGGCACGTGGCCCAGTCAATAAATAACTTATCCTTGGTAGACACAAGATGTTTCCCTACGTCAGGTTCAATTTCTATTCCTAACCATTTACGACCGTTATTGGTAGAACGCCTACGGACTATTTTCGTGGATTTAATGAAGTCGTCTTCTTTTATTGGCAACTCGTTTTTAATATTTTGGCGGTATGTAGCTTGCAAAAAATTGTTGTCTTCCATAGAGGCGGGAATATCCTTGACTAATAGACGGGGTCGGCGACCTTTTGGTTTTTCTAAACGAAGACCCGCAGACTTTATAGCGTCTACCGATTCTAGTCTTTTCAATTGGTTTTCATTTGCAACGCGCAGTACAACGAAACGAACGAACGGTATTGAAATGCCGTCTATTTGGCGAGCGATATTTGTAGCGTGAACGTAAACAATTAAAACACAAAAAAATGAGTTAAATGACAATACCCAAGTCCGTACGTACTACGTGCAGTGCAGTGTTTACCTGACTCTTAAATGCCTAAAAAGGAAAACGTTATTGAACTTGTAGAAGACCTTCTGCTACAATTAAAATTATGAGGTGCAATATGAACACCCCGAGGACAGGTCTCCGTTTAAGAGAATGAGTGAAGAGTAGGGACAGCATATGCATCTACACTTACCCATTGGCGGAGACTGCGGTTATTTGCGAACAAATGGCACAGCAAAAGGAAGGAGTTGGAGGTAGAGTACCTATCGCGGGAGAGGACATTTGATGATTTTCCATCCATAACAAAAAAGAAAAGGCCTGTTATAGTAGGAACTGGAAATTGCGAACAAACTGGGGCCAGCTGCTTGGGTGCGAAGTCACGGTATGTATCGTCGTGAGCAGACGGAACACAGGCTCAAGCAGAGTAAGCTGTGTCAGAGTGTATCTCCGTATGGCCAAGATGAGTAACGCTAATACAGGTCGTTCGGTGGGGGTGAGGGGGTGGGGGTGGACAGGGCGTCCTGCTACGCTCACTTAATCAGGTTTAAAAATACCCACTTTTTATTACAATTTTAAACCTTGATAACCCAGATATTTTATTGAGCTCATTAGAAACTCTATCTGAAACCGAAAATCTTCTCATTATTATACAGTATGTTAAATAACAGAGGGCGTTCCCTTAAACTCGTTAATATATATCATTAATAGATTAAAATAAAAATATCAGCATAGAAAAATAAGCATAAAAAAATCCAAGTAAAAAAAAATTCTAATTGGAAATTAATTTGAAACCTCCTCTTTTAAATGAAAATAGTAGTCGTCATGTTTAAATAAATTGCGACGTTGCCGTCTTTCATGTTCGCGTGTACAGTGTGTTTCTTTTACATGTCAATTTAAATTTTTTATTGAATATTTTCATATTGGAAAAAATTTTAAAACATTTTGTTTTCGAATGGAAATATTTTTTTTAGCATGTATGTATGCTATACTATTTCTGGTTAACGGGAACGCCCTCTGTTAGTTAACATACTGTATAATTATTATTTAGGCACTAAAAGTAGAATAAAAAAAATGCCAGAATGAAATAATTCAACTTAATATTGAGCTTTGTGCTCTAGTTAAGTATTTTTTGGTTATAATATTTCGCAAGAATGTATTTACTGTACGTGTTAATATGTTCTGAAAATTAGTATATCAAAATCAGATATTTTTACTACCAAGAAAAATGTCTGCGAGTGTCGTAAAAAAAACTTTCCACATAAAAAAGTAAAGTACCAAAACTGCTGCTACCGACCGGAAATCATCTAATGACCTCTTCGGTGGAACAGAAGGACGTGTCAGACTTTTACTAATTAAAACACCCATTCTTGTTCCTACACTTGCCTGTTCGCCAAGGGCTAAGAGACCTGTTTCGAACAACCTTTATTTATTTATTCTTAATTCAAGACTATTTTTTTTACATGTTCTAAACTAGTGCTTGAACGCAATCCCGGCTGATGATAAGCAGTGAAGCAATCGTTAATAAAAAAAAGGCGCGCTACTTTATTAAGAGCCTATTCACTCTAAAATTGGAGACACTTAAATTGTAGTGACAACGCCGCTGGCGGCGGTGTTAAAAAGGCAGATGCGTTAATAAAACATTCCCTTTTTGGCAATTATGTTATAGGTACAGTCAAGACCAAAAGTCGAGTTACAATCTCACAAAAATATGCCCAAGCAATACTAGTTGTAGTTACGACCTTCTTCTATAATAAAGTTTGATACACATTGACAACGTACTGCCCGCTTATGATTGTTAGGTACTACTTACTAATTTCAACGTTCACAGTAAGTGTTCCAATAGCCTAGCGGTCCTCGCCTTGATAGGCATTCAAGGTAGTTCGAGTTCAGATCTTATAACTTACAAAATATTTTTGAAATGTTTATTGGTGGGTTATGAATGCTGACAACAAAAATATGTAAAACTACCGATCCACACTTAACGATGATACTTTATTTTAAGATTTTTTCTATATTAGAGTCATTATAAAAAGTTGACGGTAGATTGAAACAAACTGAACAAAAAATATTCTACTACCTACAATAAGTATTATTAACTACAATAACTCAAATAATATTACTTAGCTGTTGTTGGTTGGTGAATATATAGTTACGAGTTCGTGTTATTAGTTTTACTTTTTTAATCAATATGCAGGCATATGCAGCAATATATCTCAAATATCTTAAATGAAACCTGCTTTTGTGTAAGTTGTTTTTATTAATATTTGGGCAAGGTGCAAACCAATCGCTTGTTGCAAGTATGTAATAAAGTTGGAAGACGAAGGTGGCTTATGTGTCGAGACAAGTGGAACGATACAACAATATTTACCGTTGAATAAGCTTTTAAATCATGCGAAGAAGGGAGGTTGCATTTGTGGTTTAAAAATAAACTGGCGAGACTGGTGGACACTTATCGAGCTAAACAAAAAAAAAAAAACAATTTATAACAATCACAGTGCAGAAGTGTCCTACAAAGTGTTTTAAATATATGTCATTATATATCGTAATAACGGACTCTAAACCAACTCGTAAAGTAATTTAGCTAAGTGACAGTAATATGTTCGGTTGGCTTAATGGCTAACAGATGTCGCCTTTTGCATTTCAATACAAATTACTTTTGGTAAATTATAAAAACAATAATTTCGGAATTCGATAAGAAATAAGTTCGTTTACTTTTGAACTAAGAAAGCGCTTGAAGATTATAATCTCAAGCCTTCAAACTCCGAAAAAAGGCACTGCAGGATGGCAACGCTAGCATGCTATACACGCAAAAAAAATTGTAAATGTAATAAGCACTGTTTTGTGTTCTAAGTATAGATTATTTTATGATTGTAATAATATTCAGGTTAAGCTTCAATCCTCTTTTCTTTAAGAAAATGATTAATTAAGCTATAACCTCTTTAATGATAACATGTAATACTATAACGTTCATATCTAAAAACCAAAAATGTTTTTTATATTTTTTACCATAATCCTACTAATATTATAAAGGCGAAAGTTTGTAAGTATGGATGTATGGATGTTTGTTACTCTTTCACGTAAAAACTACTGAATGGATTTGGTTGAAATTTGGCACAGGGGTAGATAATAGTCTGGAATAACACATAGGCTACTTTTTATCCCGGAAAAATATGCAGTTCCCGTGGGATACGAAAAATATTAGTCCACGCGGGCGGAGCCGCGGGCGAAAGCTAGTAATATCATAAGTTTGTCAAGGATTACTTTTATATAAAATATTACAATGCTGCCATTTCAACGTTTGTTTCATTTATGAGTATAAGTATATCTATACCGAATAATATATAACTTAATAATATATTGCATTATAATATGCTTATTATTTTATTTTTATATATTTTTTATTATATTACATCTATAGTAAACTAAAACATATAATAAAAACCTATTTTGGTATAAATATTCAGTAAATTTTCCTATTCGTTTAAATATTATTTGCAAACATTTTTACTTTAAAATACAAATCAGTTATCATAATTTTAAATTATATGAAACAACAAAAAGATTTGCCACTATTAAGGATCGAACCCACAATCGCTCGCTTATGGTAGACCATTGTTAAGTGCGGCCGCTAACTTAACTTTAAATGAAGTAACGAAATTTTGCATTACTATAAAGAAAGATGAAGACTGCGATAATAAAAATAATGCGTTAGTGTGCGTGGCTGGTTTAGCGCAGGCGACAGTAGTCTTTAAGGTAGGAATGGACTTCTACAGCTGATTGTACCTACTACTGATCTCCTTGGCTGGCTACCCTCATCCCCTCATGAGTCGCTCATACAACTTGTGCCGACATTTTATACGAAGGTTACCGTAAATATTTTCGCTAAGTGTTACTCGGAGTGCCTCTGAACAAGCGAGTGCTCCAAGTAGTGCCCTCATTAAACGTGCAGTTTACTGTCTCGACGCGGTGGCACAACTTGAAATTGTATGCAGTTAATTAGTTCATCTCAGAGATACTGTGTTGACCTTGTTATGCCATTATATGCTGTATGTAATTTCAACTATCTTAATATGATATTGTGACATATCTACCAAAAATGTAAACAAATATGACTTTTTGAACTTTAGTTCGTACACAAAAAAGTTAAATTTACTCTGCAGCATTAAACATATTTCTGACTTTTTCAATAGTGCTAGTCATTCTGATACCAACGCAATTACCATTCAAATAAAATCTTTATTTGATTAACTTGAAATAGGGTGAGCTCTTAACCACAGGATGCTATAGATCGCGCAAAATGGAGGAGAATGTGCAGGAAAGAGGACCCCGGGCTCCAACGCGAAAGCCGCGGATATAACCGGGATAAACGCTGAGATGACGATGATGATGATGATGATGAGGGTGAGAGGGTACAGCACTGCGTACGTTTACTTTACCTGGTTATTGTAGTGGCCGGGCTAAGAGTTATTCCATTAGAGAATTCTACGAGTAAGTAGGCTCAACCCATATTACCTACATGGGACTTTAACATAATTGGTGAAATATGCTAATACATGTCTGTCTTTACATTTCGGCAAAAACGTATCTGTTTATTTAAAAAACACATTTTCCAACTAAGGGAGTCTTATAAGCTTTTAAGTTAATCATACAAGCGCACATTTTTGTCATAATAATTGTTATAATATGTCAGGTACTTTACTGTCTTTAAAAACTACAATAATACTTAGAAATTTGAAGCATTATAATATATGTATACATAGCGTATCATTCGTAATTACATACGTCACTTGGATTTTGAACAGAATATTATCACTATCACACTATAGAACTCCATAAACAGCTATAAAGGAATATCATCCCTTCAACATCACCATACATTGTAACAATTTATCACCGCAGCACTGAAATTGGTAAATGAAACCAGTACGAGCGCTGAGTACGCCATAGCTACGCCGCGTACTATACGTATCTTCGTAGTACGCCGTTGAAACAATACGCCGGTGCGCGGTAATGTGCCAGGCGCCTCGTTAGGGCTCGGTTACATTGAGGGCTGGTGGAGAGTGCGGATACAGTACAAGTAATACTGCGTTGAATAAACCAATCGTTTAATCCACGTATGTGAGGTAAGTGCTTTGTTGATGCACTTTACACTACATTGAATAGAATGGTAATTCAAGTGAGTTAAGCTTCATTGTTACAACGTTTAAAACTTATATAAGGAATAGAAGAAAAATACTTTCGCATGAAAGTATTAGTCACAAAACAGCCTAAATATTCAGTATATATATTATCTAGTCACTTTGAAGATTACCTGTTAAGTTCAAAGGTAATTGAGTGGCTAAGGCTGATGCAAACCTTTCAGACTTCTCAATCTTTTAGTAAGAATAAAGCCTTTTAGAGACAGATACCGCAACTTAACTTTATCTAGACACAAGATTAGCAATATAAGAAAACAAAACTCCATATACATTGACACTATCTCCGGCTCGTTACCCTCCCATACTTATGCGGGTCAGTAGCGGCACTAGGTCGCCATAGTACAGTCGTCTCAGCTCATTACGGCCCGGCCACTGTGCCGGCGACGAGCGACCGTCCCATCCCTGCTGGACTCTTTGAATTAAACATTTAATACTTTTGAGCTGGAGAGGACTAGAAAAAGGTAGAAATACGTTTATATTTTAAAATGAACTGCATTTGTTGGTTTGAATGATCTTGTTTATTCAGTTTCATATTGTTTGGTTTAAGTTCTTAATAAAGTAGTGGAGCTATGGATTGAAAAAGTATTAGATGGTGAATAAATAAGAAAAGGGCGTTTCTGCTAAATAAGTCTAGTAACCAGGCAATACCAGAAAATACAGTACTTTGGAATGTATATTAATACTAGCTGCGCCACTCGGTTTCAACTGCGTTTTTTAAATGCCCCACTTGTATTGGTCGCAACGTGATGTTAAATAGCCAAAAGCCTTCCTGGATTAATGGGCTATCCAACGCAAAAAGAATTTTTTAAATCGGAGCAGTAGTTCCTGAGATGAGCGCATTCAAACCAACTCATCAGCTTTATATACAGTATGTTAACTAACAGAGGGCGTTCCCGTTAACCCGAAATAGTATAGCATACATACATGCTAAAAAAAATATTTCCATTCGAAAACAAAATGTTTTAAAAATTTTTCAATATGAAAATATTCAATAAAAATTTTAAATTGACATGTAAGAGAAACACACTGTACACGCGAACATGAAAGACGGCAACGTCGCAACTTATTTATGAATGACGAGCCGCGTATGCGGCGGCGATCTAAGATCTAATTGATTGATGTGTGTTGGTTGATGTGTGTTGGGCAATGCAACGTTAGGTAGATACTATTCCGCGCTACTATTTTGATTTAAAACAGAAGGTTTCAAATTTATTTTCAATTATAATTTCTTTTTATTCGGATTATTTTATGCTTATTTTTCTATGCTGATATTTTTATTTTAATCTATTAATGATATATATTAACGAGTATAAGGGAACGCCCTCTGTTATTTAACATACTGTATATTACTTTAATTTAACTTCACAATATGGTAGTTGACTAAAAAACACCAATTAGTCCGTCAGTCAAATTTCTAAAAAATACTAGACACGTATTTTTTCTTTTTTCATATAAACAAAAAATGAAGACTACACAGTGCGTTGAAAACTCGTGCGACGTCACTGCACCCTACACTTTTTAGCGAGCAGTGACGGCACCAGTCACCACTCCTGATCTTTGCTGCCTTTTATATTCATCAATTTTTATTGATTTGATAAAACAAAATATAGGTCCAATATTTTTCTATAATCTGAATGACGGACAAAATAGTATCAAGTTTTTTTTACCCAGGAAACACCCCTATTGCGAAATTGTCACTTAACTATGTATTTCATTATCATCTACCTAGCCTTTTGCCAACTACTTTGGGATCATGTTCCAGTCTAACCGAATGTAGCTAATCAGTATTTTATTCGGAGCTACTGCCGATGTGACCTCTACCACCCAGTTACTGGGTTGCGGAGAGTGCCTTTTTAACCGACTGCAAAAAGGAAGAGGTTACTCAATTCGACCGTATATATGCTTTTTTTTTGTAAGACTAGTTGTCAGCCTTTTGGACTTCTGACAACATGTAACGACTTTCGAAGATCCAACAACTTAACAATTTCATCATTCTCTTGCCCTTATCCCAATTTATTTGGGGTCGGCGCAACATGTCTTTTTCCTCCATGCATCCCTATCAGAAGCCATCTCCGCAGTCACTCCCTTCTTAGCCATATCATCCTTCACACATTCCATCCATCGTTTCTTTGGTCTTCCCCTACTCTTATAGCCATCAACATTCATAATTAAGACTCTCCTCACGACATTCTCCTCAGTTCTCCGTAACACATGCCCGTACCATGACAACCAATTTCCACACAACTTTTCAGCTACCGGTGCCACTTTTAGACTTCCTCTTATGTACTCATTTCTTATTCTATCCATTCGTGTAACACCACACATCCCTCTTAGCATTCTCATCTCGGCTGCATGCAATTGCCTTTCATTCATCCCTTTCGTAGCCCAACATTCTGATCCATACAAGACAGCAGGTCGGATCATGGTTTTATATATTTTCCCCTTAAGTTTAAGGGGAATGCGGGAGTCGCAGATTGTTCCCGTGACCTGCCGCCATTTCATCCACCCAGTGTTAATTCTGTGCTTAACCGTCCGATCTATTTCGCCATCGCTTTGCACGAGTGAACCGAGATACCGAAAATCGGAGCAGATTGGTAGGAGTGCGCCATCAAGCGCTATGGCTCCAGAAGTAGAGAGACCGCCGAAATCGCAGAACATATATTCGGTTTTGGTTCTGCTGATTTTCAAGCCAACATTCTCCAGCTTCTGTTGCCATTTCTCCAATCTGCTCTGGATCTCAGGTCCATCTTCACCGACGAGAACAATGTCATCGGCGAACAGAAGGAACCAGGGTGCCTCCTCCTGGATGTCCGACGTAAGAGCGTCCCAACAACTTAACAATTTCTTTTAAATAATTAAATTCTTATCATCATCATCATCATCAGCCTCTACTCGTCCACTGTTGGACATAGGCCTCTTCCATGGCACGCCAACAAGCTCGATCCTGAGCAGTTCTCCGCCAGCCACTACTAGCCACCTTTTTGATGTCGTCGATCCATCTCGCCCAAGGGCGTCCTACGCTACCTTTGCCGAGACGCGGTCCCCCAACCGTAGTAGGTCCTGCGGCATATGTGACCAGCCCAATGCCACTTCAGCTTGCTAATCCTCTCAGCTCTGTCGGTGACTTTAGTCCTCTGTCGGATCACCTCATTTCTGATGCGGTCCTTCAGGCAGACGAACAACATAGCCCGCTCCATAGCTCGTTGAGCGGAAAATCTTATGCTTTTATCTAATACTAAAAGTTTTGCTGATCTAATTTTGTAGTCAATTTCTCTACACGCCCACGCTGTTACCTAGGGTCTACGCTAAAAATAATTAAGTTGAATGAGATTGCAATACATAAAACAATAATTATATTTCATCTGCGATAATAATGGGCACTTAATTAATAAATTCTTGAAGATTCCATTACTGTTGAGTGCTTCGTGTAAATTTGTGAGAGGTAGGCAGATATAGTGCCTACTGCTCCTATTGTGCGTAATTGTGAGAGGTAGGCAGATATAGTGCCTACTGCTCCTATTGTGCGTAATTGCTTCAAAATGTTGTATCTTCATCTTGATATCTTTTAGATATACGGTGGAAGGCCGTATTGAATAAGCGTATTGTTGTGATGTTACACAGTCGGTTCCTTTTGTCTGTTCATCTAAATTAGCCTATTAATTTAAAATACCCTGATATACATACATACATATCCTTTTTTTTTGTTAGTAAATCTTAACTACACAAAGAGCGGGTTTAACTTTTAACATCGGGTCCCAAACTAAACAGACCTGTGCATTGGTTAGCTAATTGTGTTTGTGATAATTACCTTCACATGGGAGAGCCCACTATGCAAAGCTTTGAGGTATTTGTTTAATTATTGGTAAAGATACAAGTCTTCATTATAAATAATCATCATCATCATCATCAACCAATTTATTGTCCCACTTCTGGGCGCAGGTTTCCTCTCATACAGAGAAGGATTGAGTGTAATCACCACGCTTGATCAATGCGTGATGGCAATTTCTGACTTAAAGTCCAGGTTTCCTCAAGATGTTTGCCTTCACCTTTTATTCAGTCATGGGTGTCCAAGATATACTTAGAAAGTCGTTTCGTCGAAGTCGTGGTGACCTAGTGGTTAAAATACCAGCCTCTCAAGTATGGGTGTGCGGGTTCGATTCCAGGCCAGGCAAGTACCAATGTAACTTTTCTAAGTTATATGTACTTTCTAAGTATAAATTATAACAGTTGTAAATTGGATTGTGATTGTGCCAGACTGTAACAGTACTTGAAGAGTATCTTATTATTTGCTTAGCACCGGTAGTCCAGTGGTAACAACTTAGCCTTACTAGTTGCAGGTCCTATAGTCACTGCTCTCAAAACGGTGACGGAAAAAGTAGGGACATGTCCTAGCGTGGTGATTACGCTCAATCCTTCTCTGTATGAGAGGAGACCTGTGCCCAGCAGTGGGACTATAAAAGGTTGCTGATGATGATGATGATGATGATGTCCTAAAACTAAAAGCTCTACGACATGCGGCATTTAACAATCCGCACTCGGCCGTCGTAGAGGATCACGACCTCGTAGCCCATTGCCTTCACAGTGAGGAGCCTAGTGGAGACGTTACACATTGAATATGATTCTGTCGTATTACGAGTAAAAATAAAACAACTTTATGTCAGACAATTTCCACCAATTGCTTGTAGTTCAGCGTAATATGTTATTTGAAGTGACCATAAAACAAGCGAGATACAGTCGGCATCATAGTCTACGTGATTGTCGCGGGTTCTGGCTGCTAACGGTCCCCAAAGGCGTAATAAATGACGACTATGAGAACGTTCCGTGTTATGGAGAGTAGGAATGTATACACCTGAGGATTGTTAATTGAGGTTGTGGACATTAGTTTCAGTTTAAATTACGGACTGATGTTTTCAAGAGCTAATAACAGTGGTACTGAAGAAACTATAGCTTTCTTAGCGTTTCCATGGAACCTCCGTAAGTGTTTATAAGTGCTTACACAATATTGGCACAAGATTATACACTGATATCTATAATAAAAGTAAGCTGGATTAAATATACTTTGCGTAATGTTAGTTGTTTGTTGTGCCAATTCAAAGCCAACTCGAGCCTCCCAGGAATTAAAATTGATATTGTTGCAAATTGCCGTCGTTTAGTTTACGTAATCATTATATAAGACATGTTTGTGTATTTTATATTTAACTTCGTTTTCGCTTAGCGTTCTTACTTTATTGTTTTTTTTTTTTTTAAATCCATAAGTTTCATAACGTGTACGGAAAATAAGTGTTTACCATCCTCAAAAATCGGAGTATCAAATGCTAAAAATAATTTTCAGAACTCACTGGTACTTTCAGAGGCTTGCGCATTCAAACAAACAAATTCGTCAGCTTTATTATGAGTCATAATGATATAGGTCCATATAATGATATAGGTCCATATAACCTGGCTAGGTAAGTATTTTTTTGCCTAATTTCAAAATATTATGATTATGTTTAAAAACTTAATTCAAGTAACCAAGTAAGGTTTACTATGCACTGTTTCTTTCTCTTTTCTAGTATTTTAGGATTATATCTTCATAAGCTTTAAGCATGATAAGTAAACTGTACAATTATCTCACTCACAGCAGATAATT
Source organism: Sesamia nonagrioides (assembly GCA_017933935.1). NCBI lineage: Eukaryota > Metazoa > Arthropoda > Insecta > Lepidoptera > Noctuidae > Sesamia > Sesamia nonagrioides. The sequence continues at coordinate 627,718 of JADWQK010000254.1, forward strand.
TTTTTCGTAATATTTTCAGAGAAAATATTCTTTTTTTGATGTACATCCTCAACTTAAATATCGTTCTCTGAGCGTGTTCCAACTCAAGTAAACTCGTTCGTTACTCCACCCTATACAGCTATGCAATATAACAAAACAGACTAGACCAAAGGTACATAAATTTCATTATATAAATTCCTTTGATATAATGTATTTCAGTTCTTTGAATATCCCAATGAGTTTTCGTAATGTACTCTTGTTCCAGTGGATACCAGGAAAGGCGCTCTGATCAATAATCACTTTCAGATATTTGCTATCTATAAAACTTAATAGCAACCTCAAATACAACTCAGTTATATATATGTAAATAATATCGTCATAAAGGTTCGGAAATATTAATTTCCGAACCCGAAGTATTAAACAGATATTCCACAGACAAAAAGGAATTCCGTGGAAGAACTCCACGGGACAGCTGAATTAACCGACGCTCGGCGAGGGACGACCTATAAATTAAATCCGGATCAAAGCCAATTTGATACGTGACTATATTAGTGATATCAAATAGATATCGTCATATAGTGTGTGTTTACTGCTTTACTCATTACTGTATGTCACGATTAAGGAGCTCATACGCTCAGTAAACTTAAGCAATGTGTGTGTATTATTTTTTTATAGTTATTGTAAGCAGTGATGCAATCCTTGATGGTAATGGGCACTACTTTATTAAGATCCTATTCACTCTAGCTTTGAAGACAGAAAGTACGCGGTATAACTATAGATGCGAAATGCTTCGTTCGGATCGTTGTAGTATCAACAACGTAAGGGTGGAAACTCGCCGTACGACAGTTCATCCGATAATGGAACGGAGATGGGGAATTAAATCGTGCGCTTCCTTCGCACATTCTCTAAAATGCATCCTATAGAACACCGACAGGCTGGCTACTCTTCACCTGTGCTCCAAGCTTTGGAGACCGTTTTGAGCTAAATTTGGGTCGCCAATTAGTCTCTTCGCACGCCTCTCCACTGAATCCAAAGTTGCCAGGTGATATTTTGCAGCACCAGCCTAAATGTGGCTGCAGTACCTACTTCACACACGAACGGACCTGTGCTTCAAAGTCAAAAGCATTTCTTTCATGTAAACCAAAATCTTTTAAATTGTCAAAGTAAAGTGTAAAATAAAGTGTATATATCTGTACACCGCTGCTTCATATGCATAAGGTGCGATCCCGTGGGAATTTATTTTTTTCAGTACTGCAGCCACAATTGGGCTGGTGCTGGAAAATAGCACCTGGCAACTTTAGTCTTAGTGGAGAGGCGAGACAAAAATTTAAGTGTATTCAAGGTTACAGGGGCCTTAATAAAGTAGTGTGCTTTACTATCCACGATTGCATCACTACTTACTATCAGGCGGGATCGCGAACAAGCACTTGTTTATAACGTTTAAATAACAGAAATCCATCTAGTAGGTTTTACTTGAAAGAGTAACAGATATCCATCCATAAAATGTTCACATTTACAAAAATAGAAGGATAAACTTTAGCATTACTGGGACACAGGCCTTTTCGCTGTGAGTCGTCTGAGAGAGTGCCGTAATTCACTAGCTAGGCCTGCGTGGTGAATTGTGGCACACTCGCAGCCGGGTTAGTTTACGTCACATAATATATGTCTTCAAATGTTTGTATTCAGCTGAATCTGGTTAGATAAAGCAAACCCAAATATAGGTAGTTGGGACAAGGAAAACGAAATGAAAAGGCAAACAAATTTATTAATATATATACAGTTGCTATTGTTTTTTTTTCTTTTTTTTTTTTTTTGTTTTGTTTTAGATACAAATATAAAGAAGAAAAAAGAAGAATGAAATCAGTAGAACATGTTTTATAACTTTGTGTAAACACGAGGTTATGAGGGCGGGTTGGACTTGTTGCGGTATCAACAACTCCAGATGTGAACAACGCGTTATATTAACTTCACGGAAAATCCTACATCTCGCAAGCAGAGTTTACCGCGCAACTAGCGTATAAGTATACAACTTCTCAACAGCAGCAGTTGACCACTAGACACAAAACCCGTCTGATCGGAGGATCCTCCCTTTTCTATGGAGGATGAGTGAACTTTACACCGTGTTCCTCATATCTTTAGTCAAATCAAATCAAAATTATTTATTTCAGATTAACCATCACTTGGTACTTTTGAATAGTCAATGACGGTCAGTCCAAGAAAAGTGAAGCTAAATTGCACGTTCCAAGGCGTAGATCTCTATGGAGTAGAACGTACAAGAAACTCCATGGACACTCTTTTAAAATCATAATATGGGTTACATTTCTTCGTTACATATTTATGTTGCTTCTATCATGTTAGCACAATGTATAATTAAGAGCTAGAAAATGAATTAAGCCCACTGGCAGCTAAGAGATGACCAGTCTCCACTGACGGCCCCCGTTCACGAACCTGACGCGCGTATCAGCCCCACTTAGCTCAACCATTATGAAGGGAACCAAATGACCCAACAACACGCGCCACCATCAGCAAGACATTTGAGTGTGTATGAGATTTGGAATATGTTTTATTATTGTAATTAATAATGTTATAAATTAAAGAACAGGTTCGACATCTTGATGATTTATTTTCGAGCGTCCCCATGGACAATCCTATGCTGTATGATCATGTTGCCATATCGTACATCCCCCCTTTTTAACTAAACGATTTTCTGTTACCAATTACAATATACTAATCCTTAATCACTAATTAAACAAAACCAAACAACTCTAATACTAATAATTTAACAATCATCTTAATTGCTAGTTACAGTATCTGAAAACATGTATCTTTTAGTTACAAACAATTTCCCGTTACCAATTTTTTTAATTATGTTTAACCTAACATAATCTGATAATCCTAAAACTGAGGGAGCTTTAATATCAATTACAGTAAACTTAATTTTATGTTTTGTTCCTTTCACAATGCAATCTAAAACTACCGTTCCTATGGGATATATTCTTTGACCATTATATACAACTAATACTTTATGACACTTCTGTAACTCATACTTAAATTGGCAATTAATTTTATCAAAGATGTAAAGTGGCAAGGTATTACAGTCAGCTCCTGTATCTAACTTGCAATTAATTTCAACATTATCAACTTTAATTTTTTCATTCCACTGCAACTTATTAATATTATGAATGTAACTTACACTATTTAATTTAAACTCATTTGTTCCTTCCTCATCCTGATCTTCTTCCACTAAGTTTATCTTAGCCGTTTCATTGCCTCTCCGAAATGGCTGTTGTTTTCTTCTCCTGTTAGTGGCACACTGGCTCGCGAAGTGGTTAAAGTTTTTGCATACTGCACACATCTTTTTGTATGCTGGACAGTTATTAATAGGGTGTATTCTTCCACAACGCCCACAGTTAACTATAACTTTCGAACTACCTGCTTGTTTTTCACTTTTTATCCTGTCGATTTTATTACTTTCATCAAATTTTTCCCCGTGTCTCTTGCTTTCCTCTGAAACTCTACACATTTTCACTGCTTCCTCTAACTTTATGCCTTCTATTCTTAACATACTTTCTTTTAAGTTTTTGTCTTTTATGCCAACAATTAGTATCATAGTTTCCAACCTGTCTTCTAGCTCACCAAATTGACATTTTTTCCCTAATTGCTTGATTCTCGTTATAAAATGCTCAACTGGCTCATCTTCTTCTTGTTTTATCTTGAGAAATTGGTATGTATTTATAAGGGTCCCTTGCCTTGGTTGCGAGTACGCTTTAAAATCTGTTACCAGTTTTTCAACATTTTCATACTTTTTATTAAAATTATTATATACTTCCAGCGCTTCCTCGCCTGCTGTGTTTAGAAACAGTGCAACTTTTCTCTCTTCTGAAGCGGATTTTAAGTTAGTCGCCTCTAAATAAATGTAAAATGCTTGTACAAACTTGTCCAAATTGGCGGCTCCCCCAGTAAGTGTTAGTCCACTTTGTGGCTTAATTCCCTCCATCTTTTCTGATTTATTGTTTTGTTTTACACCTGACACCATGTATGAGATTTGGAATATGTTTTATTATTGTAATTAATAATGTTATAAATTAAAGAACAGGTTCGACATCTTGATGATTTATTTTCGTGCGTCCCCATGGACAATCCTATGCTCTATGGTCATGTTGCCATATCATACAGAGTGAGCATGACAAACTCTCAACTGACATACTCGTAATGTCAAACAAGTAGTCTTTATTATGTACAGTGTAGATCCTATAACTAACATAAATGCGTTTCGACTCAGCCTACGAACATAGAATCAAACGAACATGTGCAGCCAAACACATTTGAGACTACCGTCAATTAAAACATTTTCAATTGTAGAGTGATAATGTGTGGATAATATCTGCTACGTGTGGATAATGTCTGTTCGTAAAAGATCCTAATTATAAGAGACCTTTCCTTATACCAAGGTTGATAAGGCCCACAACCTGAGGCAAGTAGGTAATTAAACAAGAATATAACTCCATTAAACATAATTACTATATCGTTATCAAGTTTCAGGGCTCCTAAAATTAACTTTAATTATAGATTAACACCAGCCCCTTCAAATACTCAAGTCATTTACCTTAATCAAGTTTCAAACTAAAAATATATCTAAGTACCGTACAGGGTTTTCTTTATCACAGCTAAAATATAGGCTATAATATGTAGCCATACATATAAAAATAGCTTCATATAAGGACCACGGTTTTCAGAAACTTTAGCATTTTTTTTAATAATTGTAAACTAGCGCTGGACCGCAATCCCACCTGATGGTAAATAGTGATGCAATCGTTGATGATAAAGCGCGCTAGCTTATTAAACCTATTCACTAAAAAAAAAAAACTGAGTGAATAGAAAGGAAGACGGAAGTTGAGCGAGGTCATGCAATGAAATGCCCAACAACACGACCAACGATGCTGCGCTAGAGGGAGATTGATATAGAGAGCCTCCACGACCAAACTCCTGACACAACAACATTTGGTGCATCGCTCCCGGCACACGTCGCAACACAACTGCTCAGACCCCTCCTACGTACGTCTTCATCAGACATCATGCCGGAACACGACGAATCGCTTGGCGGCAAGACTTTGCCTGGTGGGTGGTAACTTCTGTCGGCAGCCGATGCTATAGCATAATAGCATCATAGTCATCCTAATTTTAGTCGAAAGCACACCACTGCATAGCTGCACATAAGATCTCCAAAGTACTTTTACATCAATCGGTTCCTTTCTTCTCGTATCGAACGGGATCCTGCGGCTTTGATAAGAACGTCGTTTCACCTTGTGGGAGATGTTCTATTGTTACGTCCTCCAGTAGCCGGTCACCACTCTAGAACCTTTCATCTCCATCGTCCGTCTTCTCCGCAAGCAAACATAACAGTATAATCAACATAATTATGTAACATAATGTTCTATAGCTACACAGCTACGCAGCCCTCGAGTGAGGTGGCCCAGTGTGGGTTGATCCATATAAGTTCCAATTTTTCGATTTTAAGACATGTCGCCTTTCGGGGTGATGAAATGCTTAACATAAAGTAAAGCGCCAGCCTTGTTTTGAACCTGTACTGGATCACCACTGTTTCCCAAGGGGCAACAACTTCTTTATCAAAAAGAAGAGCGTAGGATACTACCAGAGGACGAGGGAGTAGCTCGATGATAAATACTGGTATGCACCTTTCGGTCAGACTGGAAGCAGACCCTAACAAGTTGGAAAAATGAGAGGCAGCTGATGATGAGATATACTACCCATTATACAGTATTGGATCAATATGAACCACGTTTTATGAGCATCCACTTAAAATTTCTTCACTACTTAATTAACTTCCACGCAGTTTGCAAAATTGCAATAAAAAAACAAATTCCCTCTCCAGCGAAGAAACAACTCATATCTACAAACTTCATCAATATAAAAGTAAGCTAATAAACCATCCGTATACATCATACGCTATGATATTAAACAGCCGAAGTAATAAACCAGGCTGTGAAGGAAGAGGGAATCGACTATAAACAGTACTAACGGCTGTGCAGTACCTGAACCTATGTAAGGGCCAAGTATGAAATTTAAATGTAACGTACGTCATACATCGCAATACCAACTCACTTTTGAGGCTTTGAAATGAGCGAGAATTCTGTGAATAACTTGCAAAGTGTTTAACTTCATCATTGCCATATTTTCCTAGGATGGTCTGGTTCGAGAGCTGGTGGAACAGTTGTCTACGTGACAATAGACGAAGAAAAACGGCACCAACCATCTTCATAACATAGAAGAACTATATACTATTTCCGCCCGCGGCTTCGCCCGCGTGGAATTCGGGTATATCGCGCTTTTCAGATTTCCCTCGGAAAAGGTCGCCTATGTCCTTTCTCAGGGTCTAAAGATTGTCTATGCCAAATTTCATCAAAATCGGTTGAGAGGTTTAAGGGGGAAAGCGTAACCGACAGACAGAGTTACTTTCGCATTTATAATATTAGTATGGATTAGTATGGATTAATAAAAGAAACTATGATCACACACATGACATGTATACATCTAGACACGAGGTAGCGTGTCAGCCAAGTTCAAATTGGCAGAGCAGAACCATGTGCATGTTTACACAAACCATTTGGGGCACTTCTGACCCTTCCTAATCAAAATTTATTTGACTTAAACGCTTAGTTCAAAAGCTTCTTTAGATAGTAACGTTCAAAAATCGTCATTTTTATGACTAACTGACATATGACCTAGATCAAAAACCTGACCCACCAACGTAGATCGTGTTGTTGGGTTTAACGTTGCATCACCTCGCTCAACTGCCGTCTTCCTTCCTATTTACTTAGTTTTTTTTTTGTTTGAATAAGCTCTTAATAAACTAGCGCGCTTTACCATCAACGATTGCATCACTGCTTACCATCAGGCGAGATTGCGGTCAAGCACTAGTTTATAATTATTAAAAAAAAAAAAACAATCGATAATAACAACCTGTACCCGGCATTGCAGGGCGGTCTGACATCTTTGCGAACTAAATTGTACCAGTTGTATTATATGAGAAAAATTCGTTCTTGCAACCTACCAATTTATAGATACTTATTTGAAAATTGAAAAATAAAGTTGTTTGTATAGAACATAAAAATTTACATGATGACCAAGTAATATTTTTGGGCTTTTGTTAACAGGATTTGGTAGGTCGCTGATGTAGGCGGATCTTAGATCTCGCTGTCGTTTGGACTTTTGTTAGAAGTAATCACTTTTTAATTAAAATAATTTTATTTAAAAAAAGTAATGACATCCCACCAAAAACATAAATATAAAAAATGGGAGCCAAGTTCAATATTATAATATGGTTTGGCTGTCGACTTCATCGACAAAAGAATTGAGATCTAAATGGGTGCCAAGTTCTGTTTATAATCCTGAAATTTATTTATAACAATGTGTAACTTTCTTAAGTAAATTTAAAACATAATTTCTTGTTTCTTTTCTAATATAATAATGTTCGATATTTATAAATTACTTTTTAAGTTTGAATGGTCTTTTTAATATAGATTATTAACACACAGCTAATAACTTATATTCTATTGAACGTTTTCATTTGATAATTGGCATTTGGCATTGAAAAGTACACACACCTTCAAATTTTCACGAACAACCCCCGGTTTGTAAAGGCAATTTTAATAAACAAATTCTTACAAATAATGTATAGGGCAAAACAAAGTTTCCCGGATCAGCTATCGATATTAAAACTGACAAGTTTGATTCTTTGATCGCGGTCGAATTTAAAAAAAATATTTTTATATTTGATTACTCTTGAAAGAGACACTAAGACCATTAAAAACAGAACAGACCGAAAAAGAACCCAAAGCAAAGCCAGGTAATAGTATTGGCAGACGATGCTGCAGTTTGGATCGGAGAAACAAGATATTTATTGCGGATGAAGTCACAGTCAGAGGCTAGTAGATAATCCTGAAAGCAATAATCTTAATCACTACATAGAAGGATGTAAAATGTTCAACGACAGCTCATGTACGTGTCTAGACTACTATAGTAATCTAATACTCAAGGTATTCTCGAGATGAGCAATGCTTAGCCATTGTGTAACAGCATCTACAAATAGCCTTAACGGGATTCTGCTGTCAGGCCCGCTAACGCAATCTCTGAGAAGACATTTACCAAAAGCGACATATATCTTCGCCAAAAGCGAACTTTGTTGAACAACGTCGTATGTACACATAGAACGTTGTCTCTTCTTTGTCATCTTCATAAATAACGTAATTTATTGCTAAACTGTTCTCCTAGATCGTCATGAATAACTTAGCCGAAAGGATGAACAAGCCGAATTCAATATAATAATGTTATTGTTGGTTCTCCATTCTTCCCCATATTTATGGGATTTTGCCAAGCGTGATACAATATCCGATTTAGAAGTGATATATGGTTCTAATCTGAACATTATCTTTTTAGTAACTTTGATGGTAACAAAGGTGGAGAAGTTAATCTGTTAGTTTGCTTTAATCATCTGGTTGAAATAGACGAAATATCTTTTACAAAAACACTCCTTTGACGACCAAATCACATCTAATTGAGAAAAAAAATTACATCATATTTATTTTATGTGTGATTTTCCTTTACATAAAACATTCACGTACTGTGTATCGATCACTTTCCATAATAAGCAATCAGTATTTTCTGTACACGTATAATAAAAAAATATTCAAAGCCAATTGGATTTATTACGTTACTTGTAAATATCTTCATGTCTTGAGATCACATATTCAAATTGAAGTTACAGTAGGTACGGACTCAAGTTCACACTTTGTACAGATAACTACATATATTAACATTCCGCACTGCGTCCAGTGGTTTTGAGGCCCTACACCATTTACTCAGTAAAATATAGCACCTGCAATGCCATTCCGCGTCCCTATGTTGAATATTGATGTATCTCGCATCTCCTTGCCGGGAATCGACGTCGTATACCTGTGATGAGGATGTATAATATAGGGCCTTGTGACCGTGGTCTGTGTCTAGATTTTATTAAACATGGGTTTAGTGACGTGACACTTATTTGCAACTATTGCAACTTCATACCTACTTTAATATTTTGGATTCAAACAGGACTTTTTAAAGAAATAAACATACTTACGGTCCCTTGTCAATACATTTATGAAAACATTATGTATGTTCGGAAAAATATTGATCTTTTTAAGAAGATAAGTGACAGGCACAATTTTAATATTATGAATAGAAACAATTTAGATCAACCTCGGTTCAGACTGGCTAAAGTAAATAGTTATTTTATGGGGTACTGTGTAAAAATTTATAATAAAGTACTGCTAGAGATTCAACGCACGCTGTGTAAGCAAGTATATTATAAACTGGAAGATTATATCCTTGATAAAAATGCTTGGATAAATGCTAGTCCTGCTCCACAGCCACAGACAATTTTGTAGGTTTGGAAGAGATACCATTCCCCCTTTTTGTTGTTTTCAAAATATTCCTTTTTTATTTTATTTGTATATTTCAACGTTGTGCACAATATTTTGCTACAAGTAATATAGTATTGTATAATGTAAAAGTACTTTTCAAGTTTGTGAATGTGAGGCACCATGGACTATGGTTTGTTTTTTTTATATATATATAACTTGTTTGACATTGCGAGATTGGCAGTTGAGAGTTTGTCATGCTCACTCAAATGTCTTGCTGATGGTGGCGCGTGTTGTTGCGTCATTTGGTTCCCTTTAATATGGTTGAGCTAAGTGGGGCTGATGCGCGCGTCATGCTCGTGAACGGGGGCCGTCAGTGGAGACTGGTCATCTCTTAGCTGCCAGTGGGCTTAATCCATTTTTATATTTTAATTAATTTTACATTGTGCTCACATGATAGAAACAACATAAATATGTAACGAAGAAATGTAACCCATATATTATGATTTTAAAAGAGTGTCCATGGAGTTTCTTGCACGTTTTTCTCCATAGAGATCTACGCTTTGGAAAGTGCAATTTAGCTTCACTTTTCTTGCACTGACCGGCATTGACTATTCAAAAGTACCAAGTGATGGTTAATTTGAAATAAACAATTTTGATTTGATTTGATTTGTAGATTGGTGTCTATATCAGTTAAATTACGAATTCGTAATCACGCAATCCCGCCTGATGGTAAGCAGTGACGCAATCGTTGATGGTAAAGCACACTAGTTTACTAAGAGCCTATTTACTTTAGCCTTGAAGACACTCAAATTGCAGTCCGACGGAAACACCGCCGCTGGCAAATTGTTCCAGTCCCTCGATGTACGCGGTATAAAGGAGGAGGTGAAACGCTTCGTCCGGATCGTAGTGGTGTTAACAACGTAAGGATGGAAACTCGCTGCACGATGGTGGAACGGAGATGGAGGAATTAAATCATGCAATTAGCTTTTTAACAGTTTCGTTTTTCTTTTTTAACAATATCATATGAAAATTGCAAAAATGTAGATTACTTTCATGTTAATTTAATTCTTTTAATTTGATACAATGTTAACAATTTGTATTCATGCTCTTATATTATTATTTGCATGCTGTGACTTCTTATATGTGGAGAAGCACAAAGTCATATCCTGTTATTTATTTTTTCTAGCATTTAAGGTGTTTTCTCTGTTAGAAATCCAAATAAATAAATATCATTCACAGTATTCTCAATGTGTTCACGGATCGGATACCTACCCCATGCTTATGCGTTTGATGAAAAAAAAAAATGAGTTTCAGTTCTAAGTATGGGGAGCTCCCAATATTTATTATAATTTTTTATTTTTGCATCAAAATATTAATGCGGTTCACGGAATCTAGCTACCAAGTTTCACCAGTATAGCTCTTATAGTTTTGGAATAAAATGGCTGTGACATACGGAGACATAGACATGTCGATTCTATAAGGGTTCCGTTTTTGCCATTTGGCTACGGAACCGTTACAGTACTACGCCGTAGTACGGAACACATCGTTGCATGTACCACGTGACATCCCATGGCACGTCGTAGCGCGTCGGCGTAGCAGTGCGTTGAGCGTCGCGCGCGGCTAGCTAGCTGATCTAACAGTGTATATTATACCGAATTTTAAACCGGCACCTAAAACAAATATTTTTTTTTTTGTTTTCATAAATTATAAACTAGAGCTTGACCGCATTCCCGCCTGATGGTCAGCAGTTTATTAAGAACCTATTCACTTTATTTTCGGCGGTGAATAGACACGCTTGTATTTCGGCGGCATTAAAGGAAGCTGGCAGCTTACTAAAAAGACCAGCGTGCCATACTCGATTGAAGGCCTTCGAGACATCAAGGGAGACGGCAATCACTTCCCCATTTTTCTCGAGGGCCTCGCCCCACAAATGAGTGGCATACACTAGTAGGTCCCCAGTTAACAGAGTGCGAGGAGACCCATTGTCTGTCACTGAGGAGATCGTTACCTGCCAGGTAAGTCAAGAGGCGCGAGTTTAATACACGTTTTATAATCTTGCAGAATATGGAGGTTATCGAAATCGACCGATAGTTGGTAGATCGGCACGCCTTTGCCCTTTTTGCACTGCATGTTGTCAAACTTCTAGGACTTGGAACTCAGAACTGGACAGAGGACACCGACTTACTTTTGTTTCCTTTCTCCTGCAAACTAAAAGCCCAATATAGAGCGAGATAGCTACAACGAACCAACACTTGCGCCGCTACGATGAAAGTTAGCATAACTATTAGTCACGCCGCACGCACGGGCAATTTTAGTCGAAACAAATTACGTACCTAGTGTCAAATATTATCAAATAATTCATTCGCGTGCAATGACTTTTCAATTAAGTTCAGTATACCGAAACAGTGAGGACTTGAACAATGTGTGGTGATATAATGGCTCTAGCTTGCAGAACGTTTAACCACAGATCTGGTGCAAGAGTGGCCCGCAGGACAATGTTAGCTGCTACTCGGCAACTTCGGGACCACGGAACGTTCCGTCCAGCCATCGCAAGGGGAGCCAACTGGCATACACGTACTCGTCTTTAAAACGAAATCCTGGATTATTTTGATGAGAATCTCCATGCCAGTACCCGAGAAGCAGCGCCACACTTTGGATTTGTTCATATGCATGTCTGTACAACACTTCGTGGTGATAAAGAACATCCATTCCACTTTAGAAGATGCCACGAGTTGACTACAAACGCTTACGCACCACGTTTGCAGTTCAGTTGCTGGTTATTAGAAAATTGACAGCGGAACATAACTTAGACAGACGAAAGTACATTCACACGCGTCGGGATATACAATTAACATAACATACATTTGTGGATGAACAAATATCTTCACGTATGCAGAGTGGATTCCTTCCAACACCGTTAACGTCTGGACCAGAAGACGAACCGATAACGACATGAAGAGTTCGGAGAACGTTGGGTCGGTCGCGGCGGCCCCGTCCAGTAGCCCCCCGGATCAGCTAATTTGACGCCACTTGACTTTTTTTGGGGACTATGTTGACTAAGCTGATTAAATCGTTAGTTGCGAGTACGTTCGTGATACAACGAGTGCCGAGGACGATTTTGAAATAGTGAGAAATGGCACTGAAGTGGTATCTAAATTAGAACATCAATTAAGAAATCGGGCATTAACGTATATTGTATCTAAAAGGTGGTGGACATTTTGAAAGTGTCTAAAAAAGATAACGTCGTAATAGTGTTTAGGTAATCAGGATGTAAGTTATGTGATCTTTAAATATTTGTATTCAATCTTTTAAACACTCTCTGAATAATGTTGTTGTATCGCCTCTTATTTTAAGCAGTTCATTACCGAATAGAATTTATCATTATTCAATAAACGAAATTATTCATAGTCGAGAGTCCATAGACTGAAAAGTGTGATGGAAAGATACAATCATAATATTTACTAGAAACATACCGTAAATAAACAATTATTTTCTCGGACGTCGTCGGTTAATATTTCATAATATTCACCTTCAGCATAAACAATCATGTATTACCGGCTTTTTTTTGTTGTGTCGTGCGGCGCGATATGTGCTAGTGCGTTGCGTAAGTACTAATATGACCATAAAGTTTTCCAAGAATTGGTATAACTATTTTAATAAATAACAATACATAATATACATGTTAAATTAAAAATTCAGTGTATGTATTACGATCATAATATAATATTCTAATTGCGATGTTAGAGGGCGTTCGTTAATTACATTACATGTTACATAAAAAAAGTTACAGAAAGTTAGTAAATTAATCAAAAAATCTTATACTAGTCCAGACGGCTCCTATCTGAGCGATGAGGTTAACATAAGGTGAAAGGATGCCTTTGTTTTGATTTTGTTTATATCTTGTGAACAAGAGAGTTTCTTTTAAAACAGATTATTCATTGAGAACTTTACTACGGAACAATTATTACAAATCATAATATACTTTTACACGGAATTGATAATTGATCTGAAAACCTCGAGCAACGCTTGTACCTCACCTCGTAAACCAGTATTCCCGATTGTTTGTGTGATGAAACAGCTCCAATGAATGTTGCAGGTAACAGTCAATTAAACACATTTATTTACCGGAAACCTGAGGAGACGAGCTGAATTTTATGCTTTTAAAATTCATTTCCATTCATTAATTAATACATTGTTAACATTTGTCACGTACGTGTACACAAATATTGACAGTTCACATCATCAATGATAACACTTTTTATTTTGAGCTGTTCTAGCGTAGTACGTGTGGAGTTTCATTAAAATAAAATGCCAGCCTATACGGAGTCCCTTTTGGTTTTATTAACCAGGGCTGTTTGACCTACTTGGTAGGTACTTTGTAAATTATTTTGTGTTTACAAAAACTAAAAACCAGTAGGTTAGTACCTACTGGTTTTTAGTTTTTCCCTTTTTAGACTCGAAGAAACTGGGCAGATTGTTAAAGCAAGGGCAATACCCTCTTCTGAGATATACGTATTGCAAAATAACAACATAATTTTTTTTTTCAAGCAAGTTACTCTTTCCTCCTCATTTAATATAAGGGCTCTAGATATGAGCTAAGCCATCTACTTTTTTCTTGCACTAAGTGAGAAATGTTACTTTAGTAATTGATAGTAATGCTATGCAATTTATCAACTTTAAACCCGCGCTAAGTTTATACAGAACGTTGATTAAAGTTTCAAGTTAACTTAACCTGCCGGCCATCACAAAAGTGTTTTAAGAGATCTAAAGAATTTAGAATAATTTATTTCAATTGCTTTATTTTGCGAACCTTATTTCATTTTCGATTATATTAGATTTATAACACTCCCACACATATACGTACGTGACATTTATAAATTTAATTGACAACTTTGTATAAAAGAACCAATCGTATTGAACAACATGTAAACCCCGAACTGTAGATCCCTCTCCAGACGGGATTAATGAAGAAGGGACTTAGAATTGGGAAATAATGATTAAAAAAAAACTTTACTTAACTTTAATCACACTTTAAATATAGGTACTGTAAAAACTGAAATGAAAACTGGGCCGATGGTATCAACAATTCTACACAAACTTCACGATTTTGTTACCAAATAATCAGAAATTAAGTTTAATATTGTGCGAAACGAAAAAGCAGGTCCCACGACTAACATATTAATAATTAGTAATTGTTTTAATTGTATAAAATATAGACACTTTTCGTGTGACTTTATTTGTTTTTCTAAGCTAGCCATCTGATTTTTGATCCAATTTCCACCTTCATTAAAGTATAAATGAATTTTCAAACATGCAAAAGATATGCGAAGTGGCTTTAGTACATTTAATTAAACAAAAATATTTTTGACCACCTGGGAGTTCGTCGCACATAAACACATAGTACCTGCAATAACAATTTACGATCCTCATTTCAGTAATTGCAGCCAATTCACCAAAACTCCTCACAATCGTACGGACATACATCATACATTTGCTACCCTCTAAGATTATTCAGTAACCGCCTTGTACATAAGCCCAATATTATTCACCGCACATGACGTACGGCCATCAATTGCATTGCGTTCATTATTCAACATACTAAAACAGAAGGCCAAAGGAGATGTTTCAGAAATGTATGGAGCCTGGGCCAGCACATTGTACACTTAATGCTAGGTATAGTAACGCTATAGTTAACTGTTAGTTCTTTTTTTATATTTTGGCTTAGTTTTTTTTATATAGATTCAATTTAACTCGGCCAAGGAGTGCAACACAACTACTAATAAGTATGGTGGTCAGCAATAAGCGAAATAAGATTTTGACAGTGACATTTGATTGACGTGTCATGTATCTAAGGCTATCGTATCTATATTATCTACCATATGAATGCGAAAAAAAACAAAACATGAATTCCGAACATACGGCCCAATAAATAAACACAATCAACTCAAACCAACACTCGCCACGAACACAACGGGAAAATAGAACTATCAAAGTCGTCAATCAAATGTCATAACCACTGTCATGGCTACCTTAACAAGGGGTTATCTCACTAAAACACTTTTAAAATAATTAATTATACAGTATGTTAAATAACAGAGGCCGTTCCCTTAAACTCGTTAATATATATCATTAATAGATTAAAATAAAAATATCAGCATAGCAAAATAAGCATAAAAAAATCCGAGTAAAATAAAATTCTAATTGGAAATAAATTTGAAACCTCCTGTTTTAAATAAAAATAGTAGTCGTCATGTATAAATAAATTGCGACGTTGCCGTCTTTCATGTTCGCGTGTACAGTGTGTTTCTTTTACATGTCAATTTAAAATTTTTATTGAATATTTTCTTATTGGAAAAAATTTTAAAACATTTTGTTTTCGAATGGAAATATTTTTTTTAGCATGTATTTATGCTATACTATTTCGGGTTAATGGGAACGCCCTCTGTTAGTTAACATACTGTATATACTTGTATTTTTATTCAAATCAATGTTATAGTATTTTTATGTAAATCTATTACCTATTTTTTTTCCTTTTTATCTATATAGTGTACATAGTTACTATGTACACTATATAGATAAAAAGATGTGTCATTTTGGGCCACTACTGTAGTGGCCCAAAATGACACATCTCCTTTTGGTGAGAGGGAAGCGAGAACTTTAGTAGTTATCGAGTGCCCAAAATATTTTAGACTCATATTTTGTGGAGATTACTTGAACGGTAATTAAGCTCCGAAATGTAACGGATAATATTTACATTATTGGAACTGTACGTATTAACTTTCATCTCACAGTTATGAAAGTACGTACTTCTGTGAAGTTTTTACAAGTAAAGATACGAGTTTTTTTCGTATTTTTAGTTTTTATAATTATTCTGCTAATAAACTATATGAGATGGAAAAACAGTAGGTACATAATTGTACACAAGAATATTAGTTTTGATGTTAATACCTATTCTAAAGCTGATTATTGAGCGATAGATTTGTGCTATTCAAATTATATGAGTACCTATAAATGTGAGCTATAACATTTTTAGTAAAGTAAAATTGTTTTTTTTTTTTTAATTTTTGAAGTTGTCGTGTTGTTGGTTTAACATTGCATCACCACTCACATCACTCAACTGCAATCTTCCTTCCTATTCACTATTTTTTTTTTTTAGTGAATAGGCTCGTTATACACTATCGCGCTTCACCTTCAACGATTGCATCACTGCTTACCATCAGGCGGGATTGCGGTTAAACACTAGTTTGTAATAGTATAAAATAAAACCATATACGCTTTTTGACATCCACTTTTTTCGTATACCACCTATAAGTAATCAACTTCATAATCGTGCGATATTCAGTGGGTCTTCTGTAAACACGTCTCTCTTACGTAAGTTCATGTAAGGTACATATGTAGTTAAGTACACTGTAGTCGGTATCAGAGCTGATTTCAAATGCAATCGTATAACTGACGTCCGGTTTTCGAGGACTAGGCTTCGCAGGTGAGCCGCTTAAACCAGATGGAGTTGTGTTGTGCGTACTGCTGCACATTGATTCCGGAATATCCAGTGCCCGAACCCGAATTATCGGGTTAAATACTAGTACAGAGCAGCTTGCTGGCTTTTACTTATTACTTTTGATTCTGATTAACTTAATTGGCTTGTTCGTGAAAAAATATTCATATATGTTTGTATTACATAATATAGTTTGGGAGAATGACAGACAATAGTTATCAATTCTAAAAACAGGAACAAAAAAAATTGGAAAGCAGAACAATCTTGCAAGATGATAATTCGTCGTTACCTATTAGAGGAGAGTCGGCAATACAGTCTACGGTTACTTGTTTAGAAATAATATATATAGTTACAATTTAATAATAATGATAAAAGAAAATGGTCTAAAATTTAAGCATCCATGCAGAATATGATAAATTATAGATATTATATATGTTATAATTTATTAAAAATAACTCTTTCACGGGTTAAAATTTGAATTATAATAATAAAATAATATTTATGATAATTTCATATCTTTTCTTTATTTATTTATTTTATTTATAATTCTGTTTTTTTTGCCATTATCATCTTGATAGAAATGAACAGTACTTTAGTCATCTTACAGGTACATATTTCTAAAAATTTATGAGTAGGTACAACATACTTGCTAAAAGTATCATCGTTGTTATAAGGCTTAAGGCCGTACAGTTTGATCAATTTTCCGCTACTAAGCATTACCTTACGTTGCCCAGACACTACATATAAGAAATAAAATATAATATTAAAAAAATATAATATAGTCGGATTATTTTTTAAACCTATAACCAACAGATATTTATTAAATTCCTAATATAAAAGCGCATAATATCGTCAACACATTGCCACTAACCCAATCATTATAAAGCTTCCCAAGCAACAACAATTCATTTTATCATAGTCAGTGACCAAATCGATCTCCAACAAGGATGTTTTCCCCAGAGACACCATTGTATCTTGTATTAAAGAATTGAGCTCCCTCCAGGGACATTAGGTTGTCCTTTTTCAATTGATCTTCTGCATGGAATACTGATGGGAATGAACGAAAGGATAGCCGATGAAGTAACTCACGACCGTAGAACATTACGATCTACAACTTGTTAATTAAGGCCCACATTGACTCCCATACATACCTGATCATCATCATCATCATCTCAGCGTTAACGCCCAGTCGCATCCGAACCCTTTTTTTAGCTTTGGAGTCTGGGGTCCGCTTTACGAGTCTAACCGCGAGTCTCGCTCTCTTTCCTGTCCGACCTCCACAACCCGAAGGCGATATCAAAGCATTGCAGTTAGACCAATTGTTGGACTTTTGAGGGCTCCAACAACCCGTAACGACTGCCACTAGATGTTCGTATGGCAACCGAGACCAACTGCTTAACGTGCTTTCCGAGGCACGACCAAACCAGTGCAAATATTCATATTCATGCATACAAATATTTGCACTGAGCGGGGATCGTACCCGCGTCTCCTTGCGCAGTGGCCGCGTTCGCTATCGCTACGCCACGGAGGCTTTGCTTATGATACCTGATATTAATTAGATAATACCTAAGTCTTGTAGATAGAAAAGTCAGACAAGATCATAATAAAATACATTGAATAGCTATTATAATATCCAGTGTGAACGTCTGAATTAATTACTTTTTTTTATTATTTTAAACTAGTGTTTGACTGCAATCCCGCCTGATGGTAAGCAGTGATGCAATCGTTGATGGCAAAGCGCACTAGTTTATTAAGCAATTTATTTTAATGACCTTACTTATGTATCATCATCATCAACCTTTTTGCAATTTCAGACTTAAAGTCCAGGTTTCCTCAAGATGTTTTCCTTCACCTTCAGTCATTGATGTCCAAGATATACTTGGAAAGTACATAACTTTATAAAAGTTACATTGGGACTTGCCTGACCTGGAATCGAACCCGTGCACTCATACTTGAGAGGCTGGTGTTTCAACCATCAAACCGAAATTTCTTCTATTGTATTGATTTTGACACATAACACGGAGCTTTAATTAAATGTGAACGTCTGAATTAATTACAATTTATTTTAATGACCTTACCTAGGTATGTATACGTTTAAAACGAAATTTATTCTATTCCGTTGATTTTGACACATAACACTCTGCTTTAATTAAAAGTTTATTCGAACTCACCGTTTCAATGTAAGAACTTTCTAGACTTTGACTATTGATCTGTGTTATTTATTCATTTTCAAAATTTCTTCATTGTATAGAGTTCGAGATAAACCTTTGATTCAGATGAAAACGTATTTTACACAAAGGTGCCGTTTTTTTTTTCTTTTTATTCCATAAAACAAATAATAACAGCTTCAAGATTCTTTACGTAAGAAATTGATTTGTGTGCAACCCCAAATCGAATATTTTTTACTAGCGACCTGCCCCGGCTTCGCATGGGTGCAAGCTGATACTATAGATATAAATACTCTACAGAAAAACTGTGAACGTTGTATAAAAAACCGCCGCGAATGCCGCGCCGTATACCGCCTCAAACGCAATTTTTAAATCGACACCCAGCAATTTTTAAATCTGTAATATCTCCGAAAATATGTATTTAAATCATATGCTGTATAGGGCGATATAGTTCTATATTAAATCAATAATATACTTAAGGGATTAAATTGGATAAGGAATAATGCTGTATTGGTTAAAATCGCTTCGAAAATTAGCCGGTACTTGTCGTAAAAAGTAAATGTCAAAAAAAAATATATTGTGGGATATCCATAAGAGATAGACATAAACCATCGCAGACTTTTTTGTAGACCTTTTCAATGCAGACAATATTTTAATAAATCTCGTCTCGTTCAGCCTGCGTGTCACTGCAAATGCGGAAAAAATATAATTATTTGCGACATCACATTAGAAACCTCAAAAATAATAGTATTTCTCCACAATTTAATGGATGTTATTATACATACAAACATTCCTTTTTAATCACTCTATCTATTAAAAAAAAACCGCATTAAAATCCGTTGCGTAGTTTTAAAGATTCAATCATACAAAGGGACATAGGGAAAGAGAAAGTGACTTTGTTTTATAATATGTAGTGATTTATGGGATCAAAGTCGCTGGAATCATTTGGTTGCTCTTTCGTTGCCCAAATGCAGAATGATTTCACACTTGTAATCAATTTGTACTTTTCGTTAACAAAGTGGACAGTTAGTATCAGTTAACACTAAATATGGCCGGTCTAAACCGCCGCCATTCAATCCGATCGCTTTAATTATTAACCCCAGTAAATTTCACTAGTACGGTACTTTACGGGCATTAGTATAGGATATTGGTAGCCTGCATTTGTAGTAATTGATGGGTTTAATTGATGGAGTAAATGTGAAATAGAATGCTAATCAACATATATTTCAAATCCTTAATTCACTGCTGGTCACTTTCAAAATGACATACACAACACCCTTGTAGAATAAACATAAATAACTTCTAATAAAATAAAAGTCCAGGTTTCCTTTAGAAGTTTTCCTTCACCTTATAATCAGTCATTGGTGTCCAAGATATACTTAGAAAGTACATATAACTTAGAAAAGTTACATTGGTACTTGCCTGACCTGGAATCGAACCCGCACACTCATGCCTGAGAGGCTGGTATTTTAACCACTAGACCACCATGACTATATCCTATCCACTATCTTTCCTTGTATGGTAGAAATATGTGCCCAGCAGTGGGACGATAAAAGGTTGTTGATGATGATGATGATCATGAAAATAAAAGAGCAAATAATAAATTAATGCTCTTACTTGTTTATCTCAAGCAGCCATGTGTAGGAGCATGAATACTCCATAGATTTACTTATTCCATGGTACTATCTAATTTCATCAATTCTAATCTAAAGTGGTATTTTGCAGTTCTGGGTGCAGTGTTTATTACAAAAGCAAATAAAGACAGAGCTGCTATTATTATTATATACTCCAAATAGGAATTTACATATGTGGTTGGTCTAACTGCAATGCTTTGATATCGCCTTCGGGTTGAAGAGGTCGCTTCTTAACAAATGGCGTCATGCAGCAGCTACAAAGGTGTATTAGAGGCGCCTGCGATCAACGCTTCATCTAAGTTGAGTATTTTTGGGTATTGCTTTGTGATCGCGAGTTGCTAACTTGAGTGTCACCTCTGGCATCGTCCGTCCAGCGATCTAGGTGGAGTCATGGAGACAGACTGACTTCTTTGGGGATCGTGGATGCTAATCACGTTACGGAAAATATCGAAGTTTAGCCAAAAATCACCAGTTAGATTGGTAAGGCGGACTCCAAACTCCAAAGCTGAAAAAGATTCGGATGCAACTGGGATTAACGCTGAGATGAAGAGTAATTTACATATGTATTGTAGCAAAATAAAAGAGATGCTCATCTTAATTGTCTTGAATTGTCAAAGGGTCAGTCAGTCAGAAAGATGAAGCTAGTTGTGATGATGTATATATATATTATTATATAGATCAGTTGCGCGACAAACATCTCCATAAGAATAAAAGACTTAAATTCATTGATTGATAACAAGGTAGTATTTGTTGATGCTGCAGGGCATTTACTGACGCACGTCAAGTTACCCCAAACTGTCAAATATTCCCAATCAGCCTTGAGCGTTAATGCTTTAGGGATAAAGGTGAAAATCTAATAAAGAAATCTGACAGATTGTAGTAGCTTGATGTGCTGTCGTTTGTACTATGATATATGTACGTTAATGAAGATCAAATCATCATCTGGTATTCTGGTTCTCATTATGTTAAGTAATTTGGCCCATTAAGCAGTCCGCCACACGGATGTACGCACATAATTACATGCGCAATAGTAACATGTATCTATGCTGAACACTGCACATAATGAAATTCAATTGGAAAACAATTGATTAATTCACTGTTATTTTCGAGTAATCAGTAAAGCTCTTACAGAAAATTCTCCCGAAGAAGTGCAGCCCCGAGGTCAATGATTTTCTTGGTTTTGCTGCATGTAATTTCTGAATCGAAGCTGGTTCTTGGACGATTATCATCAGCCTACTTCGGTCTGCTCATCTGCTGTAGAACGACGGTGGATGTAGTTCTCATGCTGCTGGTAGGTAATCGCCACACAAGCAAACCGCTACAGTTTTTCGAGGTATTTTTGGGCTATGCTCAGGTTTATTCTACCGACTGATCAGAGAGATCAACCATACATACATATGTGATGATTGGTTGAATGATTGTGGTATAAATCCAGTGAGTGGCTTTGGGGCTGTTCTCTCAAGCATTCCCTTGCATTGCCACAGGGATATATTGGCATTCGCAGTAATTACGCCTCGTAAATTAGTAAAGTGAATGTGGTTAAGAATCAAGCATAGACCCTTGATGCAGGATGCAGGTGACTAAAACGCCACCACGTTTTTTATTTGGCTATCTGATATAAAAATGTTCTTATGGCACGTTTTAAAAGAGAGATTTCTTCAAACTTCATGGTGTTTTTGTATTCTATTTTTCAGTAATATTTAGAGGATCACATTGGGAATTCTCCGAGGGATTTTTCTAACCTGTGTAAGATTTAAAAACATATCATCAAAGGCTTGGCAACAAAACTTTTACCTAACCTTCCAAAGTTTCGGCATCCCTGAAAATTTCAGGATTAAATTCTTTAATTCATTATCAAAAGATGGCACGTCCTGATTAGCGCAAACTTTTCCCATTTCACCCACGGCGAACAAACCTACGATAGGAAATCTAATCTATAATTTCTTAATAATAGGCGGCAAGTCCGCTCAGTAGCGTCAGAGCGGAAAATTAGCTCCAGCGAACCAAACAATACAGGTGTACAGAAGGTCGGCAACACAAAACAAACAAAAACACACTCATATGTAGAATTGGTTCACGTACAGCAACTGTAAGAGCACTCGCTATTGATATTCGTTCAAGATCGATATAAGTAGTCGTCTATGTGTGTGTACGTACAGCAACTGTAAGAGCACTCGCTATTGATATTCGTTCAAGATCGATATAAGTAGTCGTCTATGTGTGTGTACGTACAGCAACTGTAAGAGCACTCGCTATTGATATTCGTTCAAGATCGATATAAGTAGTCGTCTATGTGTGTGCACGTACAGCAACTGTAAGAGCACTCGCTATTGATATTCGTTCAAGATCGATATAAGTAGTCGTCTATGTGTGTGTACGTACAGCAACTGTAAGAGCACTCGCTATTGATATTCGTTCAAGATCGATATAAGTAGTCGTCTATGTGTGTGTACGTACAGCAACTGTAAGAGCACTCGCTATTGATATTCGTTCAAGATCGATATAAGTAGTCGTCTATGTGTGTGCACGTACAGCAACTGTAAGAGCACTCGCTATTGATATTCGTTCAAGATCGATATAAGTAGTCGTCTATGTGTGTGTACGTACAGCAACTGTAAGAGCACTCGCTATTGATATTCGTTCAAGATCGATATAAGTAGTCGTCTATGTGTGTATACGTACAGCAACTGTAAGAGCACTCGCTATTGATATTCGTTCAAGATCGATATAAGTAGTCGTCTATGTGTGTGTGTACGCCTGTTTTCGCTCATTGTACGAAGCCAACCTTCTGTCTATTCATTTTGTCATTGCTTGTTCTGCTTGAGTGGTGGCGCTCAAACTAGGAGACAATGACAGTAGAAGTTGCAATGCACTGAGTTTTTGTTTTAAAAAAGAGTTTTCCTGATTGACAGAATTTTACTTATTTTACTTGCATATCAAGAGAGAACTACTTACATCTACGAAGATGAAGGACTTACCCAGATTTATGTTATTTTCAATAAATATTATGTTACCGTAACAAATACATTCGCAATGTCAAAACAAAAATTTGATTTAAGCTCAGAAAGCACTTTAATAAAATTACAGTGAAATCACTAAGTATACAAAGTACGCAGTGATTTCAAAGTCGTATAAAAATTATAAAATTTATTTAAGAACCTTCATGAGTTATTGAATAGAATATTAATTTGGGTATCAAAGCAATATGTAAGACTAAAAGTTTTCGTGTATCGAAAACTCTCGTTCTTTGAATATAAATTGTAGAAATAAATGGTAATTATCATTCATTTGTTCGCTCATAGTCGATTCGTTAAATGTATAGGTATATATAAATATAATAAAAAGTAAAAAAACTAAAACCCAACTACGACAAAAAACAACGCTAAAAAAGTATAAAACAAGATTTTCAGAATAAACAAGACTTTCAGAATACTGAACGGAACAAAGTTGCTAATGTAGTTGCAAGTAAATGGACAAGTAGGCTCTACCAAGATGCCTTCGTTGTAAATTGACAATAATGTCATACAATACTATTCTGAAGTATGCAATATTCACCAAGTAGAGATAAATTTTCATGTTTGGAAAGGCGTAGTCACACGTTCTCAAGGTGCTACGGTAGGTAGGTATATGTAACATTATATTATACAGTCGTCCGACGAAGACGTCTAGACAGAGCAATAGTGCGGGTTGTGAGGGACGAGACGCGGGTAAGCGGCACCCGAGCTGCAAACAAAACGATGTTCGTAGCTCGGTATCTATCATTAAGGACTAACACGTGTTCGTTTTTTTAATTGTTTGTTTTATAATTTGATATGAGTGTCAATTTTGAGTATAATTGGGGTACTTGTCACGAAAAAGTCATCCTTTTTGACATCCAAAATGGCGGACGTAATTTATTTTATAATTTGATATGAGTGTCAATTTTGAGTATAATTGGGGTGCTTGATACGAAAAAGCCCCTTTTTGAAATCCAAGATGGCGGACGCCAATTTAAATGTATATTAATATGATATGGGTCATATGGGTGAGTGATATGGGTTGTATTCCGAGGTGGATTGGGGTGCTGGTTACGAATATGCCATCTGAATAACTTAAATCTGTCTCGAGTTGTTCCCGTAGTAAAAATAGCAAATTAATTAAATATAATACAGCTATCGATGTTGATCTGCAATAATTTCATAAATATTGTTTATTTGTGACAACCCTGGCCGATGCGTTACTGTCTAGACGATGTCGGCATTTTACACGAGATCAAAGGCGTCGACCTACTGTATGTATTTTATACTGTGATATTAACAAAAGTTAAAATGACAAACTAAAAACTAGGTAGTTAACATACGACATCTCTTTTGACTTATGTATCGGCGCATAGTAATATGTAGAGATATCCTATTTTACTATTTCGTAGCACGTGGATCGTAGCGTGTATAGCAATGGTTTCCCCGTATGAAGCTCCCAGTATTTCGTAGTAGCGACGCACATTTGCGTCGATGGGAGCGAATGGGTCATGAATTAGTGGATGAGGTCGTTAGTAAGTATAAATAAATTGGATGTTTCATATATTGAGACGACCTGGGAAGATTTCTTAATCTATGTAATTCTGGTAAAGATCGACTGTCATGTGGATTTTTAAGTAATTTATTATGATCCAAGGCAGTTATAAACAATCACTCTATGGTTTTGACTCTACTGAGAGCGACATAGGCCTGTCCTTTAGCAAACAATGACTTTCCTAGATCGATAACTGCTTTATCTAGAGTACAACCTTGTAATTTATGTACAGTACAACCCCAAGAAAGAATCAGCGGGGGCATTTTACGCTGAATTTTCCCAGACCCCCTCCAGCCGTCAAATTCAGTGAGGCAAGGCTCGATTCTGATAAGTCCGTTAATATCTGCTTTTATGGATGCGTCGTCAAATTGTATGAGATAGCAGCGCTAGGCTGTTCTCCCTGTTCCAACTGATCGCGCAGAAGAGCAGGTCATTCGAAGATCTTCACCACTTCCATCGCTCTGTTTACCAAATCCTGGTTTACATTCAAATTTCTACGAAGCATTACTCGGGATTATGTACAAGCATAAAGTACTCGTGAAGCTCTTTCAAGTGATACCAAATACGGTATATTCATTTTAATTTTATATTATCATAGAACTTTTTGTCCGCTAGAGGACGCAATACTAAATTTGGTGACAAGCTTTATAGCTCACTAGCAGCCGCCAGCGACTTACTTCGCGTGGAATTAATTATGCTCCACTCCTATTGGTCGCAGCGTGATGTTATATAGCCTAAAGCCTTTCTGGATTAATGGGCTATCCAACGCAAAAAGAATTTTTCAAATCGGACCAGTAGTTCCTGAGATTAGCGCGCACAAACAAACAAACAAACAAAATATTCAGCTTTATATATTAGTATAGATAACCAACAGAATATCAAGGCCTTTCTAATGGTACTGCAGTGGTCTTATTCTGATAAGTAGTAAAGAAGCTATGAACGAAAAGATGTGAATTATATGCAATCAGCCCATGAATACAGCTAAAGTCACAAGCAAATGTTAGTAATATATATATATATATATATATATATACTAGCTGACCCGGCGAACTTCGTTCCGCCTTAAAGGCAATATCATATGACTACTTTTTGAATTAGGATAATTTTAAATAAATGAATATATTCAATGATTCTTTATTTGGGAGCACAATCCTGGCGATTCTCCGGAAATCATTAATGTGCTACAATACTTGCAAACAACATCCATTGGCCCAATGCGAACGCCATTGCGCTATATTATATGCGTATTGAAACGCTGCCCGATTCAAATCAGTATTTGATGAATTTCTTCTTGTGTTTCGTAAATTATCTGGCGCTTGATCTCTGAGGTTTGCTCGACGATTTCGCATTGCCAACCCAGCCATTTCACGGGCTGCCTCCCTTTGCTCTGGTGAGTGAAAAGCACGAAGTCGAGCCATACTAAGGCTGCGCCTTCAAGTGCAATTTCTTGCTCTTCTTCAGTTTTTTTTTTTTTTGTTGTGGATGGGAAATCATCAAGTGACCTGTCCCGCTCTGGGCGGAGCGGAAGGGCGTGTCAGACTTTTATTGACTAAAACCCACCCGTGTTCCTTCACTTGCCTGTGCAACGGCCAGTGCCATGGTTTCTTTTTTAATCAACCCGTAACCCTGTGGACCAGTCCTCGTGGACACCGTCAAGGTGTGCTGACATCTCTTTGAGGCACGTGTGAAACACAATGGGCTTTCAAAGGAGGCGAGCTGCCTATCCCTCGCCGCCCGCAAGCCCGCGCCTACGGCGATTGGGAGTACGATGTTGCCTCCCGACCAGGGCGCTTCCTGCGGCGGTTTGAGCCGTGAGTGTAGTGGGATTTCCGTACCCTCACCCGCTCCGCTTCCTCCTTTGCCAGCATCACTGCTTCACAGAAGGAGGTGAAAGCTTGCCATGCACTCTTGCTCCGGACTATGGCCCGGACCAGGGTCGGACGCGAGAGATCGCTGCCGATCGCCGCCACGAGAACACGGCTGTACTCTATCCAAGCCGGGCAGACCTCCACCTTATGCTCCACCGTGTCCTCAGGGCGATGCACACAGTGGTCACCCTGGCGTTTCCTCCCGCCTTATACGGAACAGGAACCTCCCGAAATAGCCGTGTCTGGTGAGGACCTACGTCAGTCGGAAGGTGAGGACGCTGTGGCGCCTCTCTACTCCTCAAAGAGAGAACTTACCGCCGCTATTGCGGCGTGCTCAGTGCTGGATTGCGACAATCACACTTTCCATGTCGCCATGAGACCCCGCCGGAGCTCTGTTCGCTGTACTGCGATTTTTCGCGGCAACAGAGTTATGCCTCCTCTCATCACTCCCACATGTGGGCGAGGGATAGTGTTTCTCCACAATTTAATGGATGTTATTATACATATAAACGTTTCTTTTTAATTACTATATCTATTAAAAAAAAAAAACCTCATCAAAATCTGTTTCGCAGTTTTAAATATTTAATCATACAAAGGAACATAGGGAAAGAGAAAGTAACTTTGTTTTATAGTATGTAGTGAAGTGGTAAATGGCACAGCAATACAATATTAGAAATTTTGAAGTTGAAGTTTGCTTTGGGACTTTTATTAAAAAAATTAAACCGGCAGAGAGCATTTATATTCCTTGCTTTAAATAAATGCATCAACACTCAACCGGTAAGACTTTTTTTTAATATGCTGAGTAGTGTAGGAGTGTGTTTGTAACATTTTTAGCAAATGAGCCGCTAACTTATATTTTGACTGAGTTGTTTTGTTATTCCATGTCAGTTGCGTTTTGTTAAACCATGTCATAAGTCACGTCACACGGGAACGACAGGAACCGCGGGAACGGGATAAAAAGTATCCTATGTGATATGTCCTTCTCTCAGTTCTTATCTACCTCCCTACCAATTTTGAGCCATACTGGTTAAGCGGTTCTTGAGTTATAAATATAGTAACTAACACGACTTTCATTTATATACATAGACTTCATTCAAATCGGACCAGCCTAGGAGGAATTCAGTGACGTACACACGTACAGCAGATTTAGGATGGAAAGAAGAAACCTATGGAAAGCATTGTCATCTACATTTGTAACAAAGATATCATACATCTCTCTACCCCTAGAGCTCTTGTTTCTGTCTCTTTAAGTAAAATAAAAATCTTAAATAATTATTTATTTCTATTTATTTTTTTCTCTTTTAGTTCATCAGTACAAATTTAGTTAAATAAAAAAAAATATCTTTTTTATTTTTTCGCCTTTTAGTTCTTATGTACAATTATATTTTTAAGTAACTAAAAAAATTAAAAAAACTATAAACTTGTCTAAAAACAAAAAAAAAAACTTGTGATTGACCGGGTTTGAACCGAGGAACACCAGCCATCGCGAGTAGACCATACCAATATCGACTACGCTACAGCCCCTATGTCAAACCGCGCGAAATTAGCGCCCATATTATGCGTGAAATATTGCGAAAGAGAAAACTCGAAAATATGCGCTTCCCCAGACATAAGACTGAGCTAGATCGATTTCTCGTCCTCGAAAACCCCTACATATTAATTTTTAGCGAAATCGTTAGGGCCGTTTCCGAGATCACATGCTTCTTCAAGCGATCAGCGCCATCTGCCGGGCTGATTTGTGAATCTAAACCATCCAGGTCACCACTCAAACGCATACAGAAAAATTTATTAAAATCGGTCAAGCCGTTTAGGAGGAGTTCAATGACATACACACGTACAGCAGAATTATATATATAAAGATAGAACTTATTGTCCGCTAGAGGGCGCAATACAAAATTTCGTGACAAGCTTTATAGCTCATAACCAACAGAATATATATATATATATATATAAACACCTCTTTGCACACTTAGCTGATCCAGCCGCGATCCCGAACACAATAGACTCCACCTTTAGCACGGAATAACTTTAATCCAGTTGCGTATTTCTCGGGCGGAGTGGCAACGTTGCATTTTATTAAGCGATGTTGCCAAACATATTCCTCGATAGGACATTATACTCGATAAAAAATTTTTCAACAATTTCATGCATTAATGGATCCGTAACGGCTAAATTTTTTGAAGCCACGAGGACTTTTTAGCTCTGAATATATTTCAAAAATCAATTACTTGTGTTGATCCATTTATATACTCGTACTTCCCGTAATACATCTTTTGATCCGATGCCTGTACCGTAATGGTTGATTAATTATGAAGTTATTAAACCTAATCTAGATATTTTATATTCGCATTGCTCCATACATTGTAAGATCTATATATATTTTTTTAACAATTTCATGCATTAGTGGATCCATAAGGATTTTTTTTAAATGCACGAAGACTTTTGGCTCGGAATATATTTCAAAAATCATTGACTTATGTTGATCCATTTAGCTACTCGTACTTCGTAATACTTATTTTGATCTGAATAGGTACTGATACCGTACCGGTCGATCGGTCAGTTTAAGAAATCAAAGTTATTGTTATGAATATTTAAAGAGGTTAAATTTTACGGGTTTTTATACTTTATTTCTAATTAACCATTTGTTTTAAATTTTTAAACTCTATTCATCGAAACCAATCTAATGAGTCCAAACACGATATCGCCGCTGTATGTTTTGTGTGGACAGCCTCGGTTACATTCAATGCAATTAACACTGCTTGTATAGACTTCTGTGGTAGAGATTGTATGCGAATACATATTATAATTAAATTTTAAGTTTCAGTTTTAAAGGTTGAATTTTGCGTAGCGGTTTTTTAAGGTATTATTCGGGCATTCTGATGAGTGCAAGGGAATTGCATGATTTAATTCCCCCATCTCCGTTCTACCATCGGACGACCCGTCGTACGGCGACTTTCCACCCTCACGTTGTTAACACCACTACGATCCGGACGAAGCGTTTTGCTTCCTCTTTTATTCCGCGTACATCGAGGGACTGGGACAATTTGCCAGCGGCGGTGTTTCCGTCACACTACAATTTGAGTGTCTTCAAGGCTAGAGTGAATAGGCTCTTAATAAACTAGCTCGCTTTACCATCAATGATCGCATCACTGCTTACCATCAGGCGGGATGGCGGTCAAGCGCCAGTTTATAAATAATAATAATAATAAAAAAAAATAGAAAGAAAAATTGTTTACTCCGCCCAAACAGAATCCACATTATAATAATAATACACTAAAAAAATAATAAACACAATAAAGAAAAAAGAAAAAGACAAAGTAACAGTGGCGAAGAGTCCATACAAGCCGATTCCCACCGGGTTACCTTTCAAAAATCAGTTCCATATTCATACAAAAGTATTTACATTCTATTTCATTAACAAAGTAATATTAATCAAATGCCTGCGCGATTTACAATAGCAATAGTAATTCTTAGCAATACCCTAAGTATCACATTTCATTTTATAGTCGTAAATTAATCAGCGCTTCAATTTTTCGTACATTACATTAAAGGCAACTCGACGAATTACAGCCTACCTCGGTCAAACGTTTTACTATGAGGCGAAAAGAGACAGAGCGTGTCAGACATCTCTTTCTAATGATCGCTAACCGTCCGTAATTTTTGAGAAAAGATAGGCTGATGCCGACCGGCTTGCAGTTCTCTCCTCTCCTCTATTAGAATGAGACAAAGAAACGTTATAATGAAATCCTTCGCAAGTCATATTCTTTTTATTTTGGCATATTTTCGTGTTCCATTTCGTTTGCTTGAAAATAAATTATTGTTAGTATGTGACATGTGTTCGTTTTTCGTGTTTTTCGTTTGTTATATTTTAATATTTGTGGTATTTAAACTGTGACTGATTCTGTAAGGTAATTTAATCGCAGATTTGGTTAAATACTGTGTATTTTGTTTGTTATTATGGCTTTAATTCATATAGAGTGCTGCTCAACTGACTACCTGCTGAATGAACTTAAAGTCTTACGTCAACGTCGTTAAATAAATTGGACACCTATGAGCTTTTTTTACAGCTCCAGAATACGTCTTTGAAAGACGCATTTTCTCAAGTTTCGACTCTTTGCAGTTTAATTCTGACCCTCCCCATTTCAGTAGCTTCAGCTGAGCAGTCATTTTCTGCTTTAAAACGCATTCACACATATGTGCGAAACTGCCAAAAAGAGCAGAGATTGTCCGATTTGGCTAACATGTCAATTAAAAAAAATTTGCTTAATAAAATGAAAAGTAATCCGAATTTTTATAACATCATTTTAGCTCATTTTGTTAAAAAAAACAGACGCATTGCATTACAATATAAATAACGTTGTGATTGTGTATAATTTGCTTTATTTTTGCTTAATATTTTTGTTGGTTTTGGATCGGTGTTTGTGTGGTTCGGTTTTTAACACTATTATTTTTGTAATTTTTTATTTTATTTTTTCTTGACTCTTATTTCCTAACAATAGGTACTTAACTTAGTACTTACTAACAAGCATGCATGTGTGGTATGGAGATGCACGTCGAAAAAGGCTTTTTTTTTCTTTTGCTGCCGCTTTTATCATACTTGAAAGACACTGTTATCAAATTATCAGTCCTTTTTTGTATGGTGAAGGTGGGGCTTTTAATACTATTCTTATCTGAAGACCTCCTCCAAGATATCCTGCAGTAGGTAAGTGTTTAAGTGTTTATTTTTTTGGACCGGCTTCCCTTTGTCAAAATTTCACCCTTCGCCACTGCAAAGTAATATAATTTACTAAAAAGCCTCGTACTCAAAATAAAACAATGTTTTCCTGATGTTATAACCCGGGGTCAGGAGTTTTGGCGGGAAAGTTAAGCTGAGTGTCGCTTCAATTTTTCCATTGGAATTTTAAATTACTTATAGTGTTCTTTACTAAATAAAAATGCGTGATTTATGTAGTAAAAAGTGCATTCAGTAAATAATTCATAAAGAACATCGAGATATCCTAGCGTAGTGTGTACAATAAACATGTGTACCCCATTTATAATGTTTTTGTAAATTAAAAAGGTAAACTCAACCGCACGTTATTGGAAATAAAATCTTATTTGCTACTTAGTAATAGCGCCATAGCGCCGGGAAAAATATTATTGTTCATTATTCGTCATTGAACTTAAAAACGAAAATTACGTGTTTGATTTCCGCAGATTGTTTGAGGAAAGTAGTTAGTAAATGCCTGCGTGATTTCACCGTTTACTGCTTAGTATGATACTGTTGTCATCGGCAGCAGCGCGGGCGTTGAGACTAAAGGATTCGACCTCGGGCAATAGCAATAAAAAAGTTAGTAATCAATGTCAAAATCCTATAAAAATTTAAATTGTCAACAGAAAAATTATTTTCTTTTGGCAATTTAAGTTTTTACCCGACTTCAAAAAAGGAGGAGGTTTATTTTTAGGTATGTTCATCAATTACTGTAAGATGCCTGGACTCGTTTGCAAAATTCTTGTTTTATTTGAAAGGGTGGTCCCATAGTCACCAGGTCAGGATCTGATGATTAAAGACTAGAGAAATCAAGGAAAACTTTCACAATTTTTACGAGCAACTAGTGCATTTCTAGTTATTTTCATTAAGCATTTTAAAGCACTACAATTTAGGTAATAATGATCTGGAGTAGATATGAAGTCGGGAGACAGTTGAGGGAACTCCTCGATAATTCACAGCAGCTACCTTGTGTTTGAGCTTGATTATTTTGTATTAATAAGAACTTTACATTATATTTAGGGAAATGGGTTGTAACTGTCATTAGGGCGCTGATGATGAATACAAAGGCCAGTTCAGGTCAACTCCTCAACGGTTTACAGTAGTTCCCTTGTATTTGGATTTAATTAATAAACATATATTGATGAACAATTTTCACCCATATGGATTATTATGAAAATCTGCAGTAGGTTTGATGATGAAGACCACGACCGACAAACCTTCATTTTAACCCACATAGGTGCAAAGTTCTTATCAATACGAATTAATCAAGCACAAACGCAAGGTGACTGCTGTGTATAGTTGAGGAGTTCCCTCGACTGCCTATGGTCTTCATCATCAGATTTACTACAGACCATCATTTTAACCCATATAGGTGCAAAGTTCTTATCAATATAAAATAATTAAGTCCAAAACACAAGGTACCTACTGTTAACCGTTGAAGAGTTCCGTGAACTGGCCTTTCTTTTCCAACACCAGAGCCTTCATGACAGTCATAACCCATCTTTTTGTAAAGTTCTTATCTATACAAATTAATCAAGCACTAACTCAATGTAGCTGCTGTGAATCATTGAGGAGTTCCCTTGACTGTCTAGGGTCTTCAACATCGGATCTACTACAGACTTTCATTTTAACCCATATAGGTGCAAAGTTCTTATCAATATAAAAGAATTAAGTCCAAAACACAAGGTACCTACTGTTAACCGTTGAAGAGTTCCGTGAACTGGCCTTTCTTTTCCAACACCAGAGCCTTCATGACAGTCATAACCCATATTTTGTAAAGTTCTTATCAACACAAATTAATCAAGCACAAACTCAAGGTAGCTGCTGTAAATCATTGAGGAGTTCCCTTGACTGTCTCCCGGCTCCATCATCAGCTACACCAGACCTTTATTAAATTGTAGTTCTTTGAAATACTTAATGAAGATATTTAGAAATGCACTAGTCACCCCTATGATTTTTGGAATTTCCTCTTGATTTCTTTTACTCTTCCATCATCAGATCCTGACTTGGTGACTACGGGACCGCTTAAAAAGTTTACCTTTCCAAACAACAAAGTATTTTAAAAATCGATCCAGGCGTCTGAGATTACTCAGTGAACATACTTATAAAAAAGAAGCTGCTGCTTATCCAATCGCTTCACGCCCTTGGCAAATGCTGCACCCTGATTGGCCCGTTTGAATTGGATCAACAACTGGTCAGACGCCAAAAAGGTGGATTTGTATAAAACAGCCCTTAATTATTGTTATTACTTCTTATTATTCATCGTGACGCATGTGGATCCGAACGGAGCCACATATTTATGATCAGATGGCAACGGATCCGATGCCATCTGCCCATACATATGTAGGTCCGTTCGGAGCCACATGTGTCACGCTGAATAATAATAAGTAATAACAATAATTAAGGGCTGTTTTATACAAATCCACCTTTTTGGCGTCTGGGCAGTTGTTGATCCAATTCAAATGGGCCAATCAGGGCGCAGTATTTGTCAAGGGCGTGAAGTGATTGGATAAGCAGCAGTTACTTTTTTATGTATGTTCACCGATAAATCTCAGACGCCTAGACCGATTTACAAAATTCTTTTAATGTTAGAAAAGGTAAACTTTCTAAATGGTCCCATAGTCAGGATCTGATGATGGAAGACTAAAGAAATCAAGAGGAACTTCCAAAAATCGTAGGGGCGACTAGTGCATTTCTAAGTATCTTCAGTAAGTATTTCAGAGAACTACAATTTGGTTAAGGTCTGGTATAGCTGATGATGGAGCCGGGAGAAAGTCAAGGGAACTCCTCAATTATTCGCAGCAGCTACCTTGAGTTTGTGCTTGATTAATTTGTGTTGATAAGAACTTTACAAAAAGATGGGTTATGACTGTCATGAAGGCTCTGGTGATGAAAAAAAAGGCCAGTTCACTGAACTCTTCAACGGTTAACAGTAGGTACCTTGTGTTTGGACTTAATTCATTTATATTGATGAGAACTTTTCACCTGTATGGGTTGAAATGAAGGTGTGCAGTATATCTGATGATGAAGACCCTAGACAGTCAAGGGAACTCCTCAATGATTCACAGCAGCTACATTGAGTTTGTGCTTATTAATTTGTATTGATAAGAACTTTACAAAAAGATGGGTTATGACTGTCATGAAGGCTTTGGTGATAAAAGCAAAGGCCAGTTCAGGGAACTCTTCAACGGTTAATAGTAGGTACCTTGTGTTTGGACTTAATTCATTTATATTGATGAGAACTTTGCACCTATATGGGTTAAAATGATGATTTGTAGTAAATCTGATGATGAAGACTATAGGCAGTCGAGGGAACTCCTCAACTATTCACAGCAGCCACCTTGCGTTTGTGTTTTTTTTTTTTTTTTTTTTCTTACATATGATAAACCAGCGCTTGACCGCAATCCTGCCTGATGGTA
Organism: Sesamia nonagrioides; assembly: GCA_017933935.1. Taxonomy (NCBI): domain Eukaryota; kingdom Metazoa; phylum Arthropoda; class Insecta; order Lepidoptera; family Noctuidae; genus Sesamia; species Sesamia nonagrioides. Next base: position 663,004 of record JADWQK010000254.1, read on the forward strand.
AGCAGTGACGCAATCGTTGATGGTAAAGCGCACTAGTTTATTAAGAGCCTATTCACTCTAGCCTTAAAGACACTCAAATTGTAGTCCGACGGAAACACCGCCGCGGGCAAATTGTTCCAGTCCCTCGATGTACGCGGTATAAAGGAGGAAGCGAAACGCTTCGTCCGGATCGTAGTGGTGTTAACAACGTAAGGGTGGAAACCAGCCGTACGATGGGTCGTCCGCTGGTGGAACGAAGATGGGGGAATTAAATCATGCAATTCCCTCGCACACTCCCCGAAATGCATCCTATAGAACATCGAAAGGCTGGTTACTCTACGCCTGTGCTCTAGGCTTTGGAGACCAACTCAAGTTAGATCAGGGTCACCAATCAGCCTCTTTGCACGTCTCTCCACTGAATCTAAAGTGGCCAGGTGACACTTGGCAGCACCAGCCCAAATGTGGCTGCAGTACTCCACACACGAACGGACCTGTGCTTTGTATAACACTAGAAGCTGCCCAGGTGTGAAGTACTGCCGGACCTTTGCGATAACGCCAAGTTTCCTGGCAGCCACCTTAGCCTTGGACTCAATGAACTGCCCAAAGTTAAGGTCCGAGGAAATCTCAACTCCCAAAAGCTGAAGGCGGTCGGAACACTCCAAGGACACATTCCGAAAAGTAGGAGCCAAGGTGAACGGGCTCCTTTTGGCGGTGAAAAGACACGCTTGTGTTTTGGCGGCATTGAATGCTACAAGATTGGCATTGCCCCATTCGGAGACTGCCTGCAGTGCAACACTCATTCGCTCAACCATGGCCTCTCTTTCGGACCGGATTGATTCCCTACTAGCCCGAGCATGATTAATGCTTGATTAATTCGTATTGATAAGAACTTTGCACCTATGCTCGGTGCCTTTGCTCGGTGGTAGGCCATAACATCGGCTGCCGGCAGAAGTTGGCACCCACCAGACAAAGACTTGCCGCCAAGCGATTCGTCGTGTTCCGGCCTGATTTCTGGTGAAGCCGTACGGAGGACGGGTCTGAGCAGTTGTGTTGCGATGTGTGCCGGGTACGATGCGCCAAATGTTGTTGTGCCGGGAGTTTGGTCGTGGAGGGTCTCCACATCAATCTCCCTCTGGCGCAGCGTTGTCGACGCTCAACTGCCGTTTTCCTTCCTATTCACTAAGGTTTTGTAAGTGAATGGACTTAATAAACTAGCGCGCTTTACCATCAACGATTGCATCACTGCTTACCATCAGGCGGAATTGCAGTCAAGCGCTAGTTTATAATTATTAAAAAAAATATATGTGGGCTAAAATGAATGTTTGTCGTGGTCTTCATCATCAAATCTACTACAGATTTTCATAATAATGCATATCGGTGAAAATTGCTCATCAATATATAATTAAATCCAAAAACAAGGGAACTACTGTAAACCGTTGAGAAGTTACCTGAACTGGCCTTTGTATTCATCATCAGAGCCTTAATGACAGTTACAACCCATTTAGGTGTAAAGTTCTTATTAATACAAATTAATCAAGTTCAAACACAAGGTAGTTGCTGTGAATTGTCGAGGAGTTCCATCAACTGTCTCCCGACTTCATATCTACTCCAGATCTTTACTTAATTGTAGTGCTTTAAAATACTTAATGAAAATAACTAGAAATGCACTAGTTGCCCGTAAAAGTTTTGAAAGTTTTCCTTGATTTCTCTAATCTTTAATCATCAGATCTATGGTGACTATGGGACCACCCTTTCAAATAAAACAAGAATTTCGCAAACGGGTCCAGGCGTCTTACAGTAATCGATGAACATACATAAAAAAAAAAGATTGCGACGAATTGTGAACCTCCTCCTTTTTTTTGAAGTCGGGTAAACACTTAAACTGCCAAAAGAAAATAATTTTTCTGTTGACAACTTTAACAACAAATTTAAATTTTATAGGAATTTGACAGTGATTACTAACTTTTTTATTGCTATTGCCCGAGGTCGAATCCTTTAGTCTCAACGCCCGCGCTGCTGCCGATGAAAAATCACGCAGGCGTTTACTAACTACTTTTCTGAAATAATCTGCGGAAATCAATTACATAATTTTCTTTTTTAAGTTCAGTAACGAATAATGGACAATGATATTTTTTCCCGCGCTATTATAATGTTCTTTCGTTTTTTTCAACAAACAATCTACTACTGTCTATTTGCAAGATAGTCCAAAATTTGAATAAAACCTTTTATTAGTTACCTCCTTGGTATTCCATGTTTCGAATGCAGTTTTTTTTTTTTCGAAATAAATTCAAACTAGGACGTTGGAACGAAACGCAAACTCCCTATTTCGAAATTGCGGCCGCTAAAGTTGACATTCCATGTGTCTAACGCGTTCCAGTACCTACCACAAACCGTTATTATTCATTCATCATATCATTATTATTCTTTGTAAGATCTGTCAATATTTACCTGTGTTAACAAATAAATGATTTAATTTGATTTGATTAGAGAAAAGCGCTTTCTTTCGCTAAAATATAACGCGACTAGGTAAGCGAAACTATTTTTATAATAACACACTTAGGTATGTAACTTTGAGTAGACTGAGAAATCATCCACCAGATCCACAGATCTTTATTACCTTTATTACTTAGTAAGTAGCAAATATGATTTTATTTCCACTAACGTGCGGTTGAGTTTATATTTTTTAATTTACAAATATATTATAAATGGTACACATGTTTATTGTACACACTACGCTAGGATATCTCAATGTTCTTTATGAATTATTTACTGAATGCACTTTTTACTACATAAATCTCGCACTTTTATTTAGTAAAGAACACTTTAAATAATTTATAACTCCAATGGAACAATCGAAGCTCAGCTTAACTTTCCCGCCAAAACTCCTGACTCGGATTATAACATCAGGAAAACATTGTTTTATTTTGAGTACGAGGCTTTTTAGTAAATTATATTACTTTTTTTTTTCTTTTTCTTTATTTTGTGTTTATTATTTTTTAGTATTATTATTGTAATGTGCGTTCTGTTTGGAAGGAGTAAACAATTTTTCTTTCTACCTGATTAATACCTTAAAAACCGCTACGCAAAATTCAACGCTTAAAACTGAAACTTCAAATTTAATAATAATATGTATTCGCATACAATTTCTAGCAAAGAAGTCTATACAAGCAGTGTTAATTGCATTGAGTGTAACCGAGGCCGTCCACACAATATTTTCAGCCCAAAACATGCAGCGCCGATATCGTGTTTAGACTAATTAGATTGATTTCGATGAATAGAGTTTAAAAACTTAATATAAATGGTAAGTTAGAAATAAAGTATAAAAACCCCATACGCAAAATTCAACCTCTTTAAATATTAATAACAATAACTTTGACTTCATACTAAACATAATTGATCGACCGGTACGGTACTAGTACATCTTCAGATCAAAATAAGTATTACGAAGTAGCTACATGGATCAACATAAGGCAATGATTTTTGAAATATATTCCAAGCCAAAAAGTCTTCGTGCATTTAAGAAAAATAGTCGTTATGGATCCACTAATGCATGGACTTGTTAAAAAATATATATAGATCTTACAATGTATGGAGCATTGCGAATATAAAATATCTAGATTAGCTATAATAAATTCATAATTGATCAACTGTTACGATATAGATATCGGATCAAAAGATGTATTACTGGAAGTACGAGTATATAAATGGATCAACATAAGACAATGATTTTTGAAATATATTCCAAGCCAAAAAGTCTTTGTGCATTTAAAAAAAATAGTAGTTATGGATCCACTAATGCATGGAATTGTTAAAAAATATATATAGATCTTACAATGTATGGAGCATTGCGAATATAAAATATCTAGATTAGCTACAATAAATTCCTATTTGATCAACTGTTACGGTATAGGTATCGGATCAAAAGATGTATTACTGAAAGTACGAGTATATAAATGGTTCAACACAAGTAATTGATTTTTGAAATATATTCAGAGCTAAAAAGTCCTCGTGGGTTCAAAAAATTTAGCCGTTATGGATCCACCAATGCATGAAATTGTTGAAGAAAATTTTATGGAGTATAATGTCCTATCGAGGAATATGTTTGGCAACATCGCTTAATAGAATGCGACGTTGCCATTCCGCCCGAGAAATACGCAACTGGATTAAAGTTATTCCGTGCTAAAGGTGGAGTCTATTGTGTTCGGGATCGCGGCTGGATCAACTAAGTGTGCAAAGAGGTGTTTATATATATATATATATATATATATATAGTCTATTGTGTTCGGGATTGCGGCTGGATCAACTATGTGCCCAAAGAGGTGTTTATATATATATATATATATATATATATAACTATGTGCCCAAAGAGGTGTTTATATATATATATATATATATATATATATATATATATATATAGATATCCCTTTGGGCACTTTGTTGATCAGACGTGCCGTATAGGTAGTAATTTGTTGATCCATTTTCACTTGTTGATCCGGGGGCCTTTTCTTGATCCGTTGCCATCTGCCCATAAATATGTAGGTCCGTTCGGAGCCACATGTGTCACGCTGAATAATAATAAGTAATAACAATAATTAAGGGCTGTTTTATACAAATCCACCTTTTTGGCGTCTGAGCAGTTGTTGATCCAATTCAAATGGGCCAATCAGGGTGCAGCATTTGCCAAGGGCGTGAAGCGATTGGATAAGCAGCAGTTACTTTTTTATGTATGTTCACCGATAAATCTCAGACGCCTAGACCGATTTACAAAATTCTTTTTATGTTAGAAAAGGTAAACTTTCTAAATGGTCCCATAGTCAGGATCTGATGATGGAAGACTAAAGAAATCAAGAGGAACTTCCAAAAATCGTAGGAGCGACTAGTGCATTTCTAAGTATCTTCATTAAGTATTTCAGAGAACTACAATTTGATAAAGGTCTGGTATAGCTGATGATGGAGCCTGGAGAAAGTCAAGGGAACTCCTCAATTATTCACAGCAGCTACCTTGAGTTTGTGCTTGATTAATTTGTCTTGATAGGAACTTTACGAAAAGATGGGTTATGACTGTCATGAAGGCTCTGGTGATAAAAACAAAGGCCAGTTCAGGGAACTCTTCAATGGTTAATAGTAGATACCTTGTGTTTGGACTTAATTCATTTATATTGATGAGAACTTTGCACCTATATGGGTTAAAATGATGGTTTGTAGTAAATCTGATGATGAAGACTATAGGCAGTCGAGGGAACTCCTCAACTATTCACAGCAGCCACCTTGCATTTGTGTTTTTTTTTTTTTACATATTATACACCAGCGCTTGACCGCAATTATCCCTGATGGTAAGCAGTGACGCAATCGTTGATGGTAAAGTGCACTAGTTTCTTAAGAGCCTATTCACTCTAGCCTTAAAGACACTCAAATTGTAGTCCGACGGAAACACCGCCGCTGGCAAATTGTTCCAGTCCCTCGACGTACGCGGTATAAAGGAGGAGGCGAAACGCTTCGTCCGGATCGTAGTGGTGCTAACAACGTAAGGGTGGAAACCAGCCGTACGACGGGTCGTCCGCTGGTAGAACGGAGATGGGGGAATTAAATCATGCAATTCCCTCGCACACTTCCCGAAATGCATCCTATAGAACACCGAAAGGCTGGCTACTCTACGCCTGTGCTCTAGGCTTTGGAGACCAACTCGAGTTAGATCAGGGTCACCAATCAGCTTCTTTGCACGTCTCTCCACTGAATCCAAAGTGGCCAGGTGACACTTGGCAGCACCAGCCCAAATGTGGCTGCAGTACTCCACACACGAACGGACCTGTGCTTTGTATAACATTAGAAGCTGCCCAGGTGTAAAGTACTGCCGGACCTTTGCGATAACGCCAAGTTTCCTGGCAGCCACCTTGGCCTTGGACTCAATGAACCGCCCAAAGTTAAGGTTCGAGGAAATCTCAACTCCAAAAAGCTGAAGGCGGTCGGAACACTCCAAGGACACATTCCGAAAAGTAGGGGCCAAGGTGAACGGGCTCCTTTTGGCGGTGAAAAGACACGCTTGTGTTTTGGCGGCATTGAATGCTACAAGATTGGCATTGCCCCATTCGGAGACTGCCTGCAGTGCAACACTCGTTCGCTCAACCATGGCCTCTCTTTCGGGCCAGATTGATTCCCTAGCCCGAGCATGATTAATGCTTGATTAATTCGTATTGATAAGAACTTTGCACCTATGCTCGGTGCCTTTGCTCGGTGGTAGGCCATAACATCGGCTGCCGGCAGAAGTTAGCACCCACCAGACAAAGACTTGCCGCCAAGCGATTCGTCGTGTTCCGGCCTGATTTCTGGTGAAGCCGTACGGAGGACGGGTCTGAGCAGTTGTGTTGCGATGTGTGCCGGGTACGATGCGCCAAATGTTGCTGTGCCGGGAGTTTGGTCGTGGAGGGTCTCCACATCAATCTCCCTCTGGCGCAGCGTTATCGACGCTCAACTGCCGTCTTCCTTCCTATTCACTAAGGTTTTGTAAGTGAATGGACTTAATAAACTAGCGCGCTTTACCATCAACGATTGCATCACTGCTTACCATCAGGCGGAATTGCAGTCAAGCGCTAGTTTATAATTATTAAAAAAAATATATGTGGGCTAAAATGAATGTTTGTCGGTCGTGGTCTTCGTCATCAAATCTACTACAGATTTTCATAATAATGCATATCGGTGAAAATTGCTCATCAATATATATATTAATTAAATCCAAAAACAAGGGAACTACTGTAAACCCTTGAGAAGTTACCTGAACTGGCCTTTGTATTCATCATCAGAGCCCTAATGACAGTTACAACCTATTTAGGTGTAAAGTTCTTATTAATACAAATTAATCAAGTTCAAACACAAGGTAGCTGCTGTGAATTGTCGAGGAGTTCCCTCAACTGTCTCCCGACTTCATATCTACTCCAGATCATTACTAAATTGTAGTGCTTTAAAATACTTAATGAAAATAACTAGAAATGCACTAGTTGCCCGTAAAAATTTTGAAAGTTTTCCTTGATTTCTCTAATCTTTAATCATCAGATCTTGACCTGGTGACTATGGGACCACCCTTTCAAATAAAACAAGAATTTCGCAAACGTGTCCAGGCGTCTTACAGTAATCGATGAACATACATAAAAAAAAAGATTGCGACGAATTGTGAACCTCCTCCTTTTTTTTGAAGTCGGGTAATTACTTAAATTGCCAAAAGAAAATAATTTTTCTGTTGACAACTTTAACAACAAATTTAAATTTTATAGGATTTTGACATTGATTATTAACTTTTTTATTGCTATTGCCCGAGGTCGAATCCTTTAGTCTCAACGCCCGCGCTGCTGCCGATGACAATAGCATCATACTAAGCAGTATACGGTGAAATCACGCAGGCATTTATCAACTACTTTTCTCAAACAATCTGCGGAAATCAAACACATAATTTTCTTTTTTAAGTTCAATATCGAATAATGAACAATAATATTTTTTCCCGCGCTATTATAATGTTCTTTCGTTTTTTTCAATAAACAGTCTACTACTGTCTATTTGCAAGATAGTCCAAAATTTGAATAAAACCTTTTATTAGTTACCTCCTTGGTATTCCATGTTTCGAATGCAGTTTTTTTTTCGAAAGAAATTCAGACTAGGACGTTGGAACGAAACGCAAACTCCCTATTTCGAAATTGCGGCCGCTAAAGTTGACATTCCATGTGTCTAACGCGTTCCAGTACCTACCACAAACCATTATTATTCATTCATCATATCATTATTATTCTTTGTAAGATCTGTCAATATTTACCTGTGTTAACAAATAAATGATTTAATTTGATTTGATTAGAAAACAGCGCTTTCTTTCGCTAAAATATAACGCGACTAAGCGAAATTATTTTTATAACACACTTTGAGTAGACTGAGAAATTATCCACCAGATCCACAGATCTTTATTACCTTTATTACTTAGTAAGTAGCAAATATGATTTTATTTCCACTAACGTGCGGTTGAGTTTATCTTTTTTAATTTACAAAAATATTATAAATGGTACACATGTTTATTGTACACTACGCTAGGATATCTCAATGTTCTTTATGAATTATTTACTGAATGCACTATTTACTACATAAATCTCGCACTTTTATTTAGTAAAGAACACTTTAAATAATTTAAAACTCCAATGGAAAAATTGAAGCTCAGCTCAACTTTCCCGCCAAAACTCCTGACCCGGATTATAACATCAGGAAAACATTGTTTTATTTTGAGTACGAGGCTTTTTAGTAAATTATATTACTTTTTTTTCTTTTTCTTTATTATGTGTTTATTATTTTTTAGTGTATTATTATTGTAATGTGCGTTCTGTTTGGAAGGAGTAAACTTTTTTGTTTCTACCTGATTAATACCTAAAAAAACCGCTTAGCAAAATTCAACGCTTAAAACTGAAACTTCAAATTTAATAATAATATGTATTCGCATACAATTTCTACCAAAGAAGTCTATACAAGCAGTGTTAATTGCATTGAGTGTAACCGAGGCCTTCCACACAATATTTTCAGCCCCAAACATGCAGCGCCGATATCGTGTTTGGACTAATTAGATTGATTTCGATGAATAGAGTTTAAAAACTTAATATAAATGGTAAGTTAGAAATAAACTATAAAAACCCCATACGCAAAATTCAACCTCTTTAAATATTAATAACAATAACTTTGACTTCATACTAAACATAATTGATCGACCGGTACGGTATCAGTACATCTTCAGATCAAAATAAGTATTACGTAGTACGAGTAGCTACATGGATCAACATAAGACAATGATTTTTGAAATATATTCCAAGCCAAAAAGTCTTTGTGCATTTAAAAAAAAAATAGTCGTTATGGATCCACTAATGCATAGAATTGTTAAAAAATATATATAGATCTTACAATGTATGGAGTATTGCGAATATAAAATATCTAGATTAGCTATAATAAATTCCTATTTGATCAACTATTACGGTATAGGTATCGGATCAAAAGATGTATTACTGGAAGTACGAGTATATAAATGGTTCAACACAAGTAATTGATTTTTGAAATATATTCAGAGCTAAAAAGTCCTCGTGGGTTCAAAAAATTTTGCCGTTACGGAACCACGAATGCATGAAATTGTTGAAAAATTTTTTATCGAGTATAATGTCCTATCGAGGAATATGTTTGGCAACATTCCTTAATAGAATGCGACGTTGCCACTCCGCCCGAGAAATACGCAACTGGATTAAAGTTATTCCGTGCTAAAGGTGGAGTCTATTGTGTTCGGGATCGCGGCTGGATCAACTAAGTGTGCAAAGAGGTGTTTATATATATATATATATATTCAAAATGTACAAGTAAAGCGCTTTCAAATGATACCAAACACGGCACATTTATCTTAACTTTATTTTTTTACTCTGTATGTTTTGTCCGCTAGAGGGCGCCACATTAGATTTTGTGAAACTCCGTATAGCCTATAACCAGCGGACAATTAAGACGCTGCTAATGATATGTCATTTGTCGAATTCTGATAAGTAGTTTAAAAGTTACGAGGGAACAGATGAACATACATACATACATACATACATACTCGTACATAGCCTGTCAAAATCATAACCCTCCTTTTGCTTTGCCGTAGTTGGGTAAAAATAAAATGTTGGTCGTTAGTGAACGCCTCACTTAACTCCTTAAGTGAGGCGTTATCTAACGACCAACATTTTATTTAAATTTTATGATATTTTGATTTGAATATGTTCGTAATAGTTGAACTATTATGAACAGAAGGTTTGTTTAAAGAGAAGAAAAATTATTTTATCATGAATAGACTCTTAATAAACTAGTGCGGTTCGCCATCAACGATTGCATTACTGTTATCAGGCGAAATCGCCGACAAGCACAAATTTATATAATTATTATAAAAAAACAGAAAAATTGCCCGAAAAGTAGGGAATAATTAGAAAAAAATCGAAATTGCCTCTGTCGTGTCAGTATCTTATATTTATATGTATAATTATTACATTAATTAATTAAAATTAAGCTACAGATGTCTTCTACCAAGTGAAGCATTAGTTATGTACCGAATGAGTTATTGTTCGATGCCAATCAGCGTTTGCATTGTATTTTAATATATAAAATGAAGATTAGACATATACATCTTATTCAGCTTGTCTTATAGCAAAAACCGGCCAAGTGTGATTCAGACTCACAGACAAAAGGTTTCGTATCTATAAAATTCACGTCTCTTTTATGGGTTCCCTTTAATTATGGTTTCTTTTATTTGTTGTTACAGCGGAAACAAACCTGAAACCTGGTGACAGTTGACTATTTCTAATAGGGTCCCGTCTTTTTCATTGAGTACGGAACCCTAAAAATCAGTGTCCTTTATCTGAGTAACAGAAGTAATAACATGTTTGATGTGCCTCTAACAATACATAGACGGAACTTGGGAATATAACTAGGAGGAAGTGACTACAACATTGACCTTATTATGGAGATGATGTCTAATAAAAAGGTATAGAACGGTCTCCAAAGCCTGGAGCATAGGTGAAGAGTAGCCAGCCTGTCGGTGTTCTATAGGATGCATGTTGGAGAGTGTGCAAGGGAACGTATGATTTAATTCCCCGTTCCGTTCGTGTTTCGTTTAATTCTCCGTTCCATCATCGGACGACCCGTCGTACAGCGTTTTTCCACCCTTACGTTGCTGACACCGCAACGATCCGAACGAAGAGTTTCGCCTCATCTTTTATACCGCGTACATCAAGGGACTGGAGCAATTTGCCAGCTACCATGGGCCCTAGTCTGCTATTACAATTGTACCAGAATAGTCGATCAGTGATCTCATAATGATGGATTTTGACAAGTTTCGTAATCTACTAACAAAATGGCGTCATTATGACATTCCAGTGGGCAATCACTGCCACTGCACTCCATATTAATAAATGTTCAAATCGAGTATTGGTTTTTAGAAACTCATTGCTATTAACGGGTTTTATAATAACGGCAATACGGCAATGTCATTCTATCACCATTACATTACGAGCCGAGTTGAGATAATTGATCGATCGTTATGAATTTAGCAGATTACGAACATTTAATGCACAATGACAATGGAATCGCGTTGGAATGACAAATTTATAAAAATAGCAGACTAGGGCCCCATGTTTCCGTCGGACCACAATTTAAGTGTCTTCAAGGCTAGAGTAAATAAGATCTTAATAAACTAGCATGCTTTACCATCAACGATTGCATCACTGCTTACCATCGAGCGGGATTACGGTCAAGCGCTAGTTTATATTTTATAAAAAAAATACATGTTTCGCCGAACACAGCTAAATTGTGTTAAGGGCTGGAGAATCATGATCTAATAACAATAGATTAAATCCCATAGGGTACAACATGTTTCCAAATGTAATGATTAGGGAATATATGCCCGTAGTCTCGATTTATGCCCGTTTGATGTAAATAGGATGGCCCCCATAACATATATAACTGACGAAACGTGGGTGTAATCCAGTTACACCTTTGCCTCATCCTCCGGGAACCCTCCAGCCTAGATGTAGGTATGTTTGGCGAAATCACAAGAAAGTGAAGAAAGGCGAGCGTTTCGAAGAACTATCTTTTTTTTTTATATATTATAAGCTAGCGCTTGACCGCAATCCTGCCTGATGGTAAGCAGTGACGCAATCGTTGATGGTAAAGCGCACTAGTTTATTAAGAGCCTATTCACTGTAGCCTTGAAGACACTCAAATTGTAGTCCGACGGAAACACTGCCGCTGGCAAATTGTTCCAGTCCCTCGATGTACGCGGTATAAAGGAGGAGGCGAAACGCTTCGTCCGGATCGTAGTGGTGGTTAACAACGTAAGGGTGGAAACCAGCCGTACGACGGGTCGTCCGCTGGTGGAACGGAGATGGGGGAATTAAATCATGCAATTCCATCACACACTCCCCGAAATGCATCCTATAGAACACCGAAAGGCTGGCTACTCTACGCCTGTGCTCTAGGCTTTGGAGACCAACTCGAGTTAGATCAGGGTCACCAATCAGCCTCTATGCACGTCTCTCCACTGAATCCAAAGTGGCCAGGTGACACTTGGCAGCACCAGCCCAAATGTGGCTGCAGTACTCCACACACGAACGGACCTGCCACGGACGGGCCTTAAGTAATTTTGACGTCTGAAAAGTGCTGATTCTCAGCCTAATTTGTATATCTGACTTATGTGTAAAATTGCAAATTAACACTGTTGTTTGATACAACATAAGTATTCTATCTCGTAAAATATTACAGTCAAATTACTTATTTATTAGTCTGTTAGGCTATATTGTTATCAATTACTATGGTCTTATTAATAAAAAACTGACTGGAACAATTTGCCAGCGACGGTGTTTCCGTCGGACTACAATTTGATTGTCTTCAAGACTAGACTGAATAGGCTCTTAATAAACTAGTGCGCTTTACCATCAACGATTGCGTCACTGCTTACCATCAGGCGGGATTGCGGTCAAGCGCTAATTAATTATATAATTCATTTTTAAAAAATCAAGTATCAGTGACACATAGTGGTTTACAAAATTATGATCAGTTAATAGACCAAACTCAATAAACACATAAAAAATGATAAATATCATTGCATCTACATTATTTAAAACTAAACGCTTTCAAGAACGACTTCGATAAAGTCGTGGACCCCGATATGGTTAATTTTTACAAAACTTTAGAACACTTTGTGCGACTCTTAACAAGTTTTAATCAAGTTCTCTTGACTTTCTTATCGGAAGAAAGAATTTTGATTTTATGCAAGGATTTCCCTTGCATAAAATTAAAAGAGTGAATGGGAAGAGGGTAAAGAATTTGGGGAGATGTGTTTTGAATTAGTTATTCGTAGGTATGTGCCTTAGATGATCAGGCTATAACGTTCCCACTACTGCGACGCAGGTCTCCTCTCAAGAGGGAGTGCGCTGTAATCTAACACGCGGGCCTGCTGTGGGTAGATGTGCGTCTTTGAATTTCCAGCTTCCTGAAGACCGGTTTCTCAAAATTATTTCCTTCGACATAATAAGAGGGAGAGAGTGAAGGAGATTTTTTAAAATAGGCCTCACATAATATATCTGTTGAATATCTCATCTGATTTTTGTGTTTTTCGGCGGTGAACGCTGCCGAAAACTTAAAGTAAACCGAACGCGGCAATAGCGGATCGCGTTCTTCCGCCGATCACCGAACGGCGTGGCGAACGCACTTCCTTTCGAACTGGCAAGCTAGCAAGTCATGGCCACGATCTTTTAAAGGTCACCAAATTTAATTTGTTTAAAGTATTTGAAGTAACCCCCGGGGGGATTAGGCCTCAAAATTCTAAATCAATAAAGTTAGGGAGTCTGCCAGTGAATTGTGACGATGTGCGCCTTCTTGTGATCTGGTCTGGTGGTCTACGAACTCCGCATCTGAAGGTTGGAGGTAAGTGGTTTGCCGCTTTTAGCACTTTAATCAGAAAAATACACTCCGAAAGCATCATTTTATCACATATTTGCTTATGGTTTCTAATATATATTGCTATTCTAAATAAAGTGCACTTGAATCTTGTTCCAAAATCTTTCGTGGTAGGCACGTTCTCGCCACAATATCTATAAAATCCACAGCTTTTCTAAATATTTCAATTTAATGAATATTCTACAAACTGTATAAAATCTGTCTAAAAACGAGTCCAGAAACAAAGTTACAATCAAAAGAATTCCCGATCAGCCACCTCTCACATCGTGCACGAACAGTAGCTGGCACATGTCGCCAGATAGCCCATTTGAATTCATAATGGCGCCGCCCGCCAATCCAACAGATTACAGCGCACAATAACACGAGGCTTGGGACGGATCCCACGATACCGACCCACTGCTTGTGCACAGAATAGATTATAGCTGCAGAAGACCAGCTCAACAGAATATACATATATACATCCGTTAATCTCAAACAATGTATCTCCGTAGTCCTTGCACGAATGTTTGATTCTGACAGTATTTTGATGTGATAAGTGCGAAATATTTTTTTTTTATTTTAAACTTCATTGTAATTCACGTTAAATTTACGCGCCTGCGTGTTATGGCAGAACTCAAATCAAATCAAATTATTTATTTGCCACAATACAGGTATACAAATATGGTTGTCAGAAATTAAAGTGGAGCCACAAATTAAAGTGGAGCCACAAATTAAAGTGGAGCCACAAATTAAAGTGGAGCCACGAATTAAAGTGGAGCCACAAATTCTGTCCAAGATGGAACATGCAAACACTATAAACCTTGTTTACATAAAAACAATTGGTCCCACTTTCAAACAAATGCCTGGTGCGAGTGCGCTAGCTGAGAAAGGGATTTTAGCCCCGTATCATGTATTTCTGAGTTAATTTTTCAGAATATTTAGTTTTTGTTGTTGTTTTTTATCTAGCGTTATTTTTTGAATATGCAATACCCGAAACACATATCCAGTATTTTTATATAAAGAATTTATGTACAACGTTTCAAAAAGGTATCATGAAAAATCACAAAGTTATAAGCTTCTTATGTTACGTGGTCACTATAAATTCATGGTTACTGCGCGGCGTAACAGCTCTCGCGCCCGCGCCTGCAGCAGCGTCGTGAATGTATTGATAATAATAATTTATGTATTTTTTTATTTTTTTTCCGGCGGTACTTCACACCGAGGCTGTTCTTCTTCGAGCTTCTAATGCTGTACAAAGCACAGGTCCACTCGTGTGTGGAGTCCTGCAGTCACATTTGGGTTGGTGCTGCGAAATGTCACCTGGCTTCTTTGGATTCAGTGGAGAGGCGTGCGAAGAGCCTGATTGGCGGACCCAGATTTATCTCGAAACGGACTCCAAAGCCTGGAGCACGGTCGGTCTTTTATAGGATGCATTCTGGCGAGTGTGCAAGGGAATTGCATGATTTAATTCCCCCATCTCCGTTCCACCATGGGACGAACCGTCGTACGGCGACTTTCCACCCTCAAGTTGTTGACACCACTACGATCCGGACGAAGCATTTCGTTTCTTCTTTTATACCGCGTACATGGAGGGACTGGAAGGATTTGCCGCCGGCGGTGTTTCCGTCACACTACAATGTGAGTGTGTTCAAGTCTAGAGTGAATAGGGTCTTAATAAACTAGCGCGCTTTACCATCAACGATCGCATGACTGCTTACCATCAGACGGGATTGCGGTCAAGCGCTGGTTTATAATTTATAAAAAAAAGGTTTGTATTGTAATTAACTAGTGATAAAATTTCCCTCATATTTGCAAGCTTTGGATTGTCGTAACGGTCAAGTGTAGGTAGATATTATTATGTACTTCATTCGTAAATGCAGCCGTAAGCGACAATGTAGTCACTGTGATTTGTTGCACTTTACGCCAACCACTTAAAGTTCAAAGTGCATCAGGTATATTGAACATCGCATTACTTAACCACAGCAGGCTGTAGGTACAGATAATAACTTTCTACAACAAACTATCTTGGCATGTTAAAAAATGTTATTAACTACTATTTACAATAATTTACCCTCAAACATGACTTATTAATTGTTCAAAATGTTCTCCATGTAGTCTTACGCACAGACGGGCACGTTTGTACAAATTTCTATTTAATTTACTTAAAAGATGTTTATTGTATTTAACCGTGTCAAATTCACTTAAAAGCTTACGTGACCTGAACGTCAAAATTCTAAGGGAGTCAGATCTAGTGACCTTGGTGGCCACTGCACTGGTCCACTGCGATCGATCCATTGTTCATCTTATTCTTAGTTCAAGTATTGTCGCACTTATCTTGAGATTGGTCCTCGTACCACCGCACCGCCAAAAATCGCTAAAGAACGTTCAGTTTCTGTGTCCCGCTATGCGCAGCGGCTACTGGCCACTATGACCTGCCGAGAATTGTGTTATGCTTGGTAACCAAACTGGAACCGATTTTAAGTACATTTTAGAAAAAATATATAAAAATGATTGGAATCGCTTACTTATTCTGAAAAAAAAAAAACTGTATTCAAGTTTCGCATAAACAAAACATAACGTTGTTATTTATTTTTGATCCCGTTTCGGTTATTTTTATGATCTTTCTGTGCGAGTACCGTCTTAAATAAATACTTTTTCTTCCTTGCGAGTGGAAGGAAACGTACGTGTACGGAACTCTACGTGAAGCATGTCTGTGTGTACGTGCCGTCTCGCTCTTTGTATATAGCTAACCTTCTGTACCGATCTGTTTCATGTCCACCGACTGCTTGCGCGATCACATTGTCGGTACAATTGAGACATTGAGGGAAACTTGGGCCTTTTAATGCTCGAATTCACCAAATCCGTCGCGTTGAAATTAAGATTCTCACAAAGATTTTTATAAAGGCTTTTGTATTTAGAAGATTTCGTATTAAGAGATGCTCTTAAAATTTCTAAGACTAATTGTTTTTAACGTTTGTTTTATTTCTAGGTTATTACGAAGCATTTACTTACATAAATAAGGTCGCAACCTAAAAATTGTGTAGGTATACTAAATGTATTTGTAAAACATTTTCAATATACTTAGTAAAAAAAAATAAACCGTCTTATATAAATAAATAGTGGTAGGTAGGCTGCTATCAAAATTCAAGATAAGAAAATAGCATTTACTTTGAAGTTTTAAATTACAGAATACATAATTTATTTCTGATTTCCTCGAAATCTACTTAGACAAATATGTGCCTAGGTATAAGTATGTTGATACCATTAGAATATCAACAGCACTTTGTACTACTTAATAAAAAAATAAGGCTACAGCCATCCAAATTAGTTTCGAACCTAGAGAAAAACAGCCGAAGGTTGTCAAAATCTTTTCACACAAAAACTACTGAACGGGTTTAGGTGAAATTTGGCGCCCAGGTCATTTATAACTAAGATTAACATAAAGATTTTATCTCGATATACCCACGCAAGCAGAGAATTTATGCAATGAATAAAGGTAACGCAAATTGTAATAGAATAATACTCACATGAATTATGGGTAGTGTATAATTATTATCTCACAACAATTACTTAAAGGAAGATGATATAACTATTCTTAACAAATCCTAAACGTCCGCCTTCGATGCTGGCCCCGAGCAAATAGACCAAGTCTCCTCGGTCTCCTCCCGCCTTCTCAACCGTCATCTACCAACCGCCTTCTTTTTTGTAGTGTTGCCAGTAAATGGAACTTAATGTCGACGTAACGTAATAATCGACAAAGACAAACTATAGATTTAGTAAATATTTCGAAACCTAACAAAATCAAAATGATCTTTAGAAGTACTAGTTAAAGCTGAATACAATCTAGTAATATACTAAAGATTTGATTGATTTATCTGAGTGATCAGAACATTGCAATCATGTAGCCGGATTAAGTTTGATTTTGATCAGTATTCACGAAATGAATTTTTCAAAGCACCACTTTTGTACATTATTTTATATTTCGTATTTCATGAACTGTCACCAAATCCATACTAATATTATAAATGCGAAAGTATCTCTGTCTGTCTGTCTGTCCGGCTTTCACGCCAAAACTTCTTAACCGATTGTAATGAAATTTGGTACACAGATATTCTAGAGTCTGAGAAAGGATATAGGCTACTTTTTATCCCGGAAATCTAATATGCGCGATATAACCGAACTCTACGCGGGCGAAGCCGCGGGCGGAAAGCTAGTAAATTATATTTATTTAGTAAGCCACAACATAGCAAACTAGACCGCCGGCGCAGAAAAGCTATTATAACTATAATAATATAATATAACTCAGAACATACCTAAGTACAATCTAATAATAACCGAAAACTACCAATAACAGCAAGTTTACACGCAATTACCCTCTAAACAGCTAGATGATTCTGACCAGCACCACTCGACACCTGCTTTAAATTTCACCACACCAATCCCGACAACTTAGAATACCATCGGGATCCCAACTTCTACGGGACTGGGGCAAACTTTAACGGACTGCCTTCAAATTCATGCGCCATATGGGTGAACACTTTGACTTTGTTGATACTTGCTAACCATATTTGGTGGAGCAAGTGCTGTTTAGAAATGGGAAAATTAGTGCTTGCTGTTGATCTCATTTCATTAACAATCATATATTATGTATCTGTACTAATAATAAAGCCAAAGAACCTTGGAATGATATAATTATGTATTATGAGAAAGCAAGGACCAAACCCATATCGACAGCACGTTATGATCCACGGGCGCCTCAGAGATATGTACATGTATGTCAGAACATCGTAAATGGGTCCACGAATACCAATGTCTGCCAGAGCTGTGCGTCGTTCGAAAGAGATACCTACCGTAGTCCTGGCGCGCAAGCAAGTGAAGGAATACGTGAGGGGTTTAGTCAGTAAAAGTCTGACACGTCCTTCCGCTCCACCCGCCGTGTGGTATAAGTAATTTTATAATTTCCCTTCTTCATAAAAAAGGGTCTTGAGCCAAAGATACGGAAACAAAATGAAGTGGCAGGCGACGCGATGCGACGGGTTAGTCGGGGGCACAAGAAATTTCTGGCGGATGAAATCGTAGGGAGAAGCTAGCTACTAAAATAAAGTGTCAGGCAGTTAGGTATAATTTTACCAAGATTTTTGGCTTATGGACAATGTTGGAACTAGCTTCGCCACTTTGTTTTGTCAAGGTCACGGGAAGTTGATGGATGCCGACGTAGGCGAGCAGCACAAGACCGGTCAACATAGAAAGCCTTGGGAGAGGCCTTTGTCTAGCAGTGGACCTCTATAGGCTGAAGAAGAAGAATAAGAATACATAACAGGAGTTTTATAAAACTTCATCATCGCCGCCCTAAAACATTCCCATACACAGGACATACGAGAGACCGTGATCCACCACGCGAATCCATTTTGCGGGTTGGTAGATCTCACAAGTCTTCAAAAAATTTAATCCATTCTAATATTATAAATGCGAAAGTAACTCTGTCTGTCTGTCTGTCGGTCTGTCTGTCTGTCTGTCTGTCTCTTACGCTTTCCCGCTTAAACCTCTCAACCGATTTTGATGAAATTTGGCACAGACAATCTTTAGACCCTGAGAAAGAACATAGGCTACCTTTTATCCCGGAAAAATTTGATGTTCCCGAGGGAAATCCAAAAAGCGCGATATAACCGAACTCCACGCCGGCGAAGACGCGGGCGGAAAGATAGTGTACCTATAATTTATGTAATGTTATTATATTTATAAATGTTATTTATAAATGTTATTCATACCACTGTCTTAAAAAAAATGTCTTACTTGTGTTTCTGCACACACTTGTGCACCATAATTTCTCCCTGATGAGATCGCCCTGACTGAAATACGCTCTGGAGGACCGATGCTTACCTTTTGAAGAAAACTGGTGTTATATTATGGTAAAATTATTTTGTAAATAAATACAGCGCACATTCTAAATGCCTTAAATTTAATTATTTAAATGAGATTAGCTCTCCACTTCATAGTACTTTCATGTTTATGAGCACCACAGAAACACACAAACATCTTAACATTATTCCATAGAGGCCGCACATTCCTCCATTGTTACGAAAATGACCGGCCACCGTAATGCCCTAACACAGGATGTTTTAATGTAATGAATAGAGCAGGTGACAGGGTGTTTCTGAGCTGTTCGCAACCCATTACAATGCATTGTTAATGGCGCCTCGGGTTGCCCTTGACCGGAGATAATTGAATAGTCAGTGTACAGATTGCACAACAGGGTAACAACTGGAGTCAGTGGCTTGTCATGGTGATCATGCAAATTAATATATGTAGGCATCTTGGGAGTTGATTTCTTGTAACTGTGTAATTACCAGTTGGCATAAAAAAAAATTACTGTACCTACAATTCAAGACGACACACACGACAAACGGTGGCGATTTAGCGACTAAACTATGTTTAATCTTTTATTTTTGACTTTGATAAAGAAATAGAAGCTATGCTATAGCTTATAATTGACGTCATTTTCGTGATCAGCGCCCCCGAAAACCCCTGTCACGACACGCAAGTCAAAATATCAAAAAATTGGTGTCGGCTATCTTGGATTTCAAAAACGACGTCATTATCATGATCAGCAGCCCCGAAAACTTCTGTCACGACATCAAAGTCAAAATATCATGAAATTTGATTTCGGCCATCTCGGATTTCAACAATGACGTCATTTTCGTGATCAGCACCCGCGAAAACCCTTTTCACGACATCCATGTCAAAATATCATAAAATTGGTGTCGGCCATCTTGAATTTAAAAAATGACGTCATTTTCGTGATCAGCATCCCCAAAAACCCCTTTCACGACACCCATGTCATAATATCATAAAATTGGTGTCGGCCATCTTGGATTTCAAAACTGACATCATTTTCGTGATCAGCACCCCGAAAACTACTTTCACGACACCCATGTCAAAATATCATGAAATTGGTGTCGGCCATCTTAGATTTCAAAAATGACGTCATTTTCGTGAGCAGCACCCCCGAAAACCCCGTTCACGACACCCATGTCAAAATATCATAAAATTGGTGTCGGCCATCTTGGATTTCAAAAATGACGTCATTTTCGTGATTATAGCACCCCCAAAAAACCTTATCACGACACCCATGTCGAAATATCCAAAATTCATCGAAGTACCAAATTTTAGGCGAAGTTATCCGCAAACAAACATAAAAATACCTATACACCTATATACGTTCTCATAAACAGCCGCTTATGTATTCGTCCGATTTCGGAGCAGCTATCACGCACACAATCTCACGCACACAACGCCGTGTCGAAGACTGCCGAACTGAAACGACGTTAGACGATACCGTGGCCTTCAAGCCACACCTCCGTGCCCGTCGGAGTGGGGAGCGTGAGATTTTTTCGTTACGGAATTTCTGGATTCGGTCCCCGCGCTCAAGGCCCGCGATAGAAGCTATGCAATAGCTTAAAAATTAAATAAACTATTTAATTTCTTGTTTAGCATGATTGACTAATATTTTTATATTTTGCATGCAAGTATACCTATATATTTGTACGCCTCTTAGCATAACATAACGACCTATAAACATTTAAGAACTGTATTCACTACTTATGTTACACAAATAAAATTGATTTTGATTTTTAACTAAATTAGTATCACTCACAGAGCCCATAATTTTCTAAGCCCCTAGTATCTCACAGCTAGGAAAAGGCCTCCCTGCTCTGTTTCCACCAGTCTGTGTCCAGAGCTGCCAAGGACCAATCTTTAAAAGAGTCCATCTCAATCCGCCGTCTCCGTCTAGGCTTACCGCGATGTATGTAGTTTGCCATTAGCAGGACTCATTGGCTCCTAAGTTTCCTATAAAGTAGAATGATTTTCTTTTCACCTCCTGTGTTTTCTTTAGCCACAAGCCGCTATCTCAGTAACAATTGTTATGTGTGACTTTTAACAAACACAAAAGTAAATGGTGATAATATAACTAATCTAAACTCAATAAAAAATCAAAATCCCTTAAAGCTAATATTTATTTTATCGATAGCAACTTACTACTCGTTAGTAGACCATAACATTGGCTGCCGGCAGAAGTTACCACCCACCGGACAAAGCCTTGCCGCCAGGCGATTCGTCGTGTTCCGGTATGATGTCTGGTGAAGCCGTACGGAGGATGGGTCTGAGCACTTGTGTTGCGATGTGTGCCGGGTACGATGCGTCAAATGTTGTTGTGTAGGGAGTGTGGTCGTGGAGGGTCTCCACATTTATCTCCCTCTGGCGCAGCATCGTTGGTCATGTTGTTGGGTTTAACATTGTACCACCTGACACCTCGCTCAACTGCCGTCTTCCTTCCTATTAAGTATTTTTAAGTGAATGGGCTTAATAAACTAGCGCGCTTTACCATCTACGATTGCATCACTGTTTACCATTTTTTTTTTTGGGATGGGAAATCATCAAATGACTTCTCCCGCTCTAGGCGGAGCGGAATGGCGTGTCAAACTTTTACTGACTAAAACCCACCCGGGTTTCTTCGCTTGCCTGTGGGACGGCCAGGGCCACGGTTTCTTGTTTAACCAACCGGCAACCCTAAGCTGCTTACCATCAGGCGGGATTGCAGTCAAGCGCTAGTTTATAATTATTTAAAAAAAATATATTTAGATGAATAACTATGACCTACTACCTAATAGTAGGTACTATAAAATAACGAAAATATGAGATGATAATTATTATTATCGTAGTGTGTGATAGTCCATTGAATTGTATGGCGATCGAAATTTATTGTATCTCAATTCAATTCAATTATATTTATTTGCACAGAAAGTAAGTCTTCTCGGTGGTAGGCAACAACATCAGCCGCCGGCATAAGTTACCACCCACCAGACAAAGTCTTGCCGCCAAGCGATTCGTCGTGTTCCGGCATGATGTCTGGTGAAGCCGTACGGAGAACGGGTCTGAGCAGTTGTGTTGCGATGTGTGCCGGGTACGATGTGCCTAATGTTGTTGTGTCGGGAGTTTGGTCGTGAAGGCTCTCCAGATCATCCTCTGGCGCAGCATCGTTGGTCGTGTTGTTGGGTTAAACATTGCATCACCTCGCTCAACTGCCGTCTTCCTTCCTATTCACTCAGTTTTTTTGAGTGAATAATAAACTAGTGTGCTTTACCATCAACGATTGCATCACTGCTTACCATCAGGCAGGGATTGCAGTCAAGCACTAGTTTATAAATAAAAAAAAAAAAAAAAAAAAACAAAATAATGATGTTTACATAATGTCAGATCCTTATACTATCTACTTTAAATTAGGCGCAAATTTTTAATAGTTACATTGAAATGAATCATTCAATTATTTCATTGTCTATTATTATTACTTTTAACATTTTGTATTTATTTCGAAAGAGAGGAGTCATTTAAAAAATCATTCACATAGTAATAACATTTGTCTAATAAAAGATCTGTAAGTTTCTTTTTAAATGTTATCATTGGGTAATTTTTAATTTCGTTGGGAATTTTATTAAAAACAATTAGAGCCATGCCAAAAATACTTTTTTTTAAACAATGCAGTAGGTACTACATCTATCAATTCTTAACAAATTCTTATATTGGCTTCTTATAGGCCTTTTCCTAGTTTCTGGCACTGTTACAAACTGATGTTTATTCAGTTTTACAAAAACAGCTACGTCCAAAATGTATAATGATGGAAAAGTTAAAAGTTTCAGAGACTTAAGGCATACAACTGTCTGTCATTTTAAGACTACACATAGGTAGCTGAAAGACCTGTTCTCTCATACAATAATTACCCCAAAATATAATTCTTAAGATAAAATGTTATAGTAATTAAAATAAAAAAAAGAAGTAATAAAAAAAATAGTAATAAAAAAAGAAGCCGTGTGTCACCG
The DNA here is from genome assembly GCA_017933935.1 of Sesamia nonagrioides. Lineage (NCBI taxonomy): Eukaryota > Metazoa > Arthropoda > Insecta > Lepidoptera > Noctuidae > Sesamia > Sesamia nonagrioides. Next base: position 686,325 of record JADWQK010000254.1, read on the forward strand.
CGGGTGATGTGACCTCCGACAAACTTATTATCTGAACTTGGTATAGTAATTGGATTTAGGATCCCTATATCCAATTACTATACCACGAACCGCAAAATTAAGTTTGTTTTTTTATTGCATATACTTACTTTTCCGAGATAAAAAGAACCCGGTGTGGTGCCCAGGATATTATAGAATAATTATACCAAGTTTCATCGTAATCGAGCCGGTAGTTTTTGCATGCCTGAAGAAACTGACAGACACACAGACAATTTTTTTATCACATATTTAGGTTCGGTGCCAGTCTAATAACAACATTTGAAATGTATACTTTCGATTTCTGATATTTTCAATGTACCTACCTACAGAATTTATACTTCTACAGATTTATTATAAGTATAGATAAAAGGTTTTCATAACAGGCCCTACTGAAGGTTCAGTGTTAAATCCTTGACATATCTCTCGCACAATGCCCGTGACAGTCCGTCCATGATAGCGCAGGCACGGGTGCTGCGCGCGTCCCGAGGCATTGTGTATACTTGTCGCACTGTAGTACGCTACCGTCAACCGCATTGTTCCGATGCATCTCCGCATCTTTTGTTGTTCCGCCGCTTACGTAGGTGGAGTATACGATAGTCAATCTGCACTCTACTTGGATCGGGATAAGGTGGAATTTAGTGTGGCGATATCCCAAGTGCCATGTTATGGAGAGGCTCGATAGAAAAATAAAGGCAAACAATGATTTACTCTTTTGTAACGTTCGGTTTTAGTTTCCCAACGGATCGTGATAGAAAATGAAGGTAGCTGAATAGTAAATAGACCGTTTTGTAACAGTTAATTGCTACAAAGATAGTTAATTGGCGGTTGAGCGGTTCTACGGAACTGTGATTTATTTAAACAATATTGAAAATCATATTTCTGCTTATACAATTGCAATTGTAACTTTGTTTAAGAAATAAAAATACTGGAAACATTTTATTTGCGCAAAAATGTATAGGTAAATGTAGGGCGCTTCCTTAACATAAGTAATGTCAATGCAGATGTAAAATGTCAAACTTAAACTTAAATGCAGAAAATGTCAGTGAATGCTAAACGGGATGAATCTAAATAAAAATGCAAGTTGTCAAACCACGTCTTATTGAACACTAAAAATAATATGTGACATGACATGCTTAGAATAATGCAATACGTCAGTGTCAATGCACTGCCAAATGTAGATCGCGCCCAAAGTGCAAACACGCTAGGTTACTGGCCAACTTATTGTAATAACTATTATTTTAAAACCCATGTACGTGCACCGTTCAGTAAAGGTGCTCATAGTAAGATGATAATACGTATTCTACGCCCAGACTTTCAACAGAGCATATTCCCACACTGTCCCACCGCTCCACTGTTCACTGTCTCTTTGTTCTTAAGATTTTTTCTGACGATACAATAATAATTATTCCCATTTATTTCAGAGGGATTCCTTTCGAGATACAGACTATTTCAGAGATTCAGTCAGTATTTCTTTAAATATTCCTGTTTCTGCCAGTCTGGTAATAAGGGCTCGCTTACCACAACATACACACACTAAAACATAGTATCTCCATAGAGACAATACGTCCTTTACAACGTAATTAACTAATTGTATTCCGATCTCTTGTCCAGAGATAAGGTCAGGGTACCCAAACTGGGCAAACTGGACAATGAAATCAAATTGAAACGCTTACCGATAAACCGCCCCTTGCTATCCTTTTAACGTCGGGTTCTACCCAAATTATGGGTCAAAGTGAATCCGTACTGGCGAATTATTATAGTTTCGTTTGTAAAGATTGGACTTCCGATATTCTTTTCTTTTTCGGACGAAATCGAATATTTGATTTGCTTTATTTATTTTACATTTAACAATGAAATGTGACGCTTGATCTTTGTAGGTAGGAACTTTACTTTCGTATGTTGCCATTATTATTTTTTTGTTAAATTGTAATTGCAGACCTGTTTAGTTTTACATAGATTAATTAATTAATTAAAATTGCCTCTAGTGGTTTACCAAGCTTCTCCCTACTTGCGGTAATACGTGTAAAGATAATTAGTATTTGCTGACAAGAAAAACAAGTAATTATATCGTTCAAGAAATGGACTTGGATTCGATTAACGGTGTTTTTCCACGGAGTAGTAGCCGGATAAATTCTATTTCTTTGTACTTTCTAAGAAACACGACTAAATAAATATTATCTGTTGGACGATACACTCCACTTTTATATTGAAGAAGCCTAGGAAAACAAAGACACGATCTCCAAACACAACACTTATAATGTGTGTTTTTCGTGTCTACACAAACAAACACTGTTACAGTAATAATACACAAGCGCAAACTCCGGAAAAAAGGACAATTATTGAAAGAAATATCAATTAAATAAGGGTCTAACTGTGCTCACGAATTGGGTGCAGTGATTTACGATCCAAGTTGTAATTATAGAGCAGGTTTTAAAATAATGTCAGAGGGATCCGCTATGACTACCGCTAGGTCCTATGCAATAGAGAAGCATATTGATAAGGTGTTAGGTACATTAACGGATAGTAATAGATAGCTCGATCCTATATAAAACATATTTATATTCATGTTAATTTAAAATAGCATAGACTTGAAGTTGCAATGGGTTCATCTGTTTAAGTGCATGTTCATTTACGGGGTAATAAGGAAGCTGATTGTTTATCTAAATTGCCAGCTAAGGAATGAGTTGACCTGAGTTTTATATCTGCTGAATTATAATTTTACAGTTTGAAAGAGCATTTTAACATTGAGTCGGTAGACAAATAGTTATGGTATAAAAACAGTTTGAAATAAGTTTTTTCAAGAGCGCTGATGTGGGTAGATTAAGGTAAACGCAGCTATCAACGACCCATTGAAAATCTGTAGTTATTACCGACCCATAAAAGTAATTCGAAATCTTTCATTTCCAGAACTATTCTAGCTATAGGTAGGCAAAGTTTCACACGCGTTTATTCCTTGAGCATCGTATACTTTTACCTTACTATAAGGATCTGTGCAAAAAAGACATAAAATACGTCAATTACTGGGGGGCAGCGTAGACGCAGGACGTGGCCTACTGTTCCCTTATTGCTTCAAGTAAGTACATGACTTTTCTATTTAAGACATTTATACAAACAAATGACGTCTATTCTTTATCTTAAGTTACTAAATGTATTCATTTAAGTGTCAACTCTTGATTTCTTACGACTTTTAGTAAATAAAAAGAAATTTAGAACGATAAAACTTTAAATCAAAATGGGACGGTGTTAGCTTCATCAGTTTTAGTCGTGGCAGCTATCAACGACCCATAAGTCGGCAATGGCAGCGACGTAACTTTTCATTTTATTTTTCTATTATGTTATTATATCACACTAACACAAGTATTTTTACGCACCAGTTTAAATCTAAGCTATCAGTCTCTATAAAAATCTATTAGCGGCTAAACTTTTTTTGCCCATTTTTTACTTTTTAGCGTTGTCAATTTAACCAAAGTTATGATATTTATCGAGGATCCATATTGAATAGTTACTGTAATAAATCATTGTTTTTATGTTTAAAACAGTGTGCATTTGTATGCATTTTCTGTGACATTAATCAATTACAATCTATTTTATAGTCCAAAGGTCAATTGAATTAAAATAACCATTTTTTTATGAGTCGGTAATACAATTATGTTTATACTAACCATACTTTATTACCGACCCATGGGGGTTGGCAATAGCAACTATAAGAACCTATTACCGATCGTATATAGATTATTTAGTTTCTCACCTACTTTTATGATATAATTTCTATTAATAAACTGTACTTCTTGTCTAATGCAATATAAAACATACAATTATGTTTTTTTCCAGAAGTATGGAGTCATAAAAGCGGCAAAAAGTATACAGTGAAATACAACTCGCCGAAGCAATCAAAACAATTAATGACGGTACAAGTGTTTATCAGGCATCAAAAAGGTTTTATGTTCCCAAAAACTACATTACGCGACAAACGGGACGGGAAATATAAGAATGAAATTTGCGGAGTTCAACCGGTTCTTAATTTAAGTGACGAAAAACAGATTTTAGACTGGATTCACTACCTTGGCAAGATGGGATTTCGAGTTACAAAAGAACAATTATTAGAAGCAGTGGCTAAGCTAGTCCATAACTGAAATCGTCCAAATCCTTTTAAAAATGGTGCGCCTGGCAGATATTGGTTTGAAAATTTTATAAAGAGACATCCAACAGTGTCTAAACGCGTTGCACAAAATCTTCCTTCAAGTCGAAATCAAGTCACAGAAGTGGCTATACGTGCGTGGTTCGACAGAGTGAACAATTATTTTATGACAATTAATAATCTGCATCATGTTTTAGAAGATCCTAGACGAGTGTTTAACTGTGACGAAACTGCTTTCTTTTTATGCCCAAAAGAGAAAGAAGTTTTGGTCAGCAGAGGTAGCACACGAGTCTATAATCGAGTTGCTAATGACGAAAAAGAGTGCTTGACTGTGATTGTGAACGTTTCAGCTGACGGAATTATAGCACCTCCAATGATACTTTTTTCGTATAAACGTTTGCCAAAAAATCTTGTGCCTACATTACCTCGTGGATGGGAACTTGGTAAAATGGAATCGAGTTGGATGAACACAGAAGCATTTTATGAATATGTTACTGCTTCTATCCGTGGATTGTAACAAATGAAATACCAGTCTTCTATTGTTTCGTTTGTAAGCACCAGTTGTACCAAATCATATTTTATGTAACTAATTAGTTGCAATTTATTTCTAAAAGGAGCTCAACCAATGACTGTGATGATTAATAATATAATTTTCGAAAACTGATTATGGACTCAATAGCATAAGGAAATATCCTAGAGTTTAAACTCCTTAAACTATAATATATATGTGTATTAATAGTATTATGTTGATTAATTTAAAAGTTTTTAATTATTTAGTTCATTACTAAGATGTACTAATTTGTTTTATTAAAAATAATGAAAATAAAAAAATACGAATAAGTATTTTGTTTTTTTTTATTAAGATCGGTAATCATTATCATCACTAGCTTACATATCCACATTCTATTGCTGGAAGAAGGCCTCCTCTCATACACGATCGGGAATAGCTGCATAAAAATCGTTAATAGCTTCACAGCCGTTTTTATGGGTCAGTAATAGCAACATTCGACTAAGCCACATTTAAAATATATTTTTACAAGATTATCTTTTATTTATATGTATTTGATTCAGTAAATACATTTTTTATACATAACACTAGCATATAAAATGAAACTATTAATCTTTAGAGGAACCAGTATACTAAAAATACATGGTTGATTTTCAAATTGCCTTAGGGGGGTCGTTAATACCTGCGTTTACCCTAAGTAGAAGTTATGTGAAGGAAGCTGTGAGATTATGGTCTGGAGTCTGGATACTATCCATCGGCAATGTTTGGATTTCTCAAGAAGAAAGTTTGTCCATCATTTGCTGATAGATTACGTCAAGAACTAAGAGGAAAGGAAAATTTTAATGAATGAGTTTAATTTAATTATATCACAGGTAGATTTAATTCAATCAATTGTAGCACACCCCATGTAATTTATGTTGGTGTACTATATCAATTAAGATTCTCCCTTTAATTTAAGACTAAAGCATCTTTCTTAATAGTCTGAATAAAGCATGATGAGGCTGGTGTCTCCATTGAGATAAAAACCCTAATTGGGTCAATAAAGATAATAAAAAAGGACACTTCAAAATGTCACTTGTACACTGTAAAAGTGGAAGCTATTTAGACCGAAACAATTAGTCACCGATGCCAGCAACACCTCGCATTTAAATAAACCATACGTCACAAACTTTTGCGGGTCGAATGGACCTGAAACTGGCCAGACTGACCTGGGTTTATAATGCAGGACATTTAGCTCAACAATGTAAAATAATTGAGAGTGTTTTAATTGTTGTGTTTAGATAACTGTGGATAAGAACATCCACAATAAAGCGCAGGCCTGATGAAAATATTTGAATATTTTTAATTAGCGTGAGTCAGACACCAATCTCAGGAAAAGCTTTTTTATTTCAAATAAATCCCACGAAAAGATAGAGATACGAGACAGATTTACCTTATAAGAATGAGCTAACAGATTTATAGGTTTGTCAGGTATCATTTAAGCAAAAATCTTTTTTAATTCATAATTTTGAATACACAATTCACAAAGTTGTTAAAGGATTTATATGGTATGTAGCCCATCAATAAAAAAACACATGGTCACCAAACAGCCTGTATACCAAAAAAACATATTCTTTTTTGGTATTTTTTACTTTAGTACTTTGCTGACGTGTTAAATTACACATAGGCATTCATACAAAATTTCTTCTGTTTATATGTGGCGAGTAGCATTAACCATTTCGAAGTTGTGAAGAAGAGAGTGGAACTCTGTAGGCTGAGAAAAAAGAAGAAGAAAAAATATATTTTCGGATCATACCACGCCAAGCCACGTTCACAAGGATAACTATTTAATTTGACGCTGAGATGTTAATTGATTGTTAGATTGATTTGTCAGAGGAGCTTGTGGCTCTGAGTAACAACAGTGGCATGGCTCGATCGATAAGGTAAGCTACGTTTGTCGCGGGTGGTTCATGGATGTGTGACCTTTACATAGCAGAGAGCCTTGCCCTCCCCTTTGAGCCTCGGATAGCATGTTAAGCTGTGTGTCCCGGCTGTCATTTAAAAAATCTTTGAAAGTTTTAACGGTTTGTCAGACGCCCGAAAATCAGACTACCGCTTACCGCTCCATGTGAACTACTGGTATTCAGCGGAATTCAGTTAGACTGGAGCTGACCCCAACATAGCTGGGAAAATGCTATGCAGATTGATTGTTGTACAGTCAAGACCAAAAGTCGAGTTACAATCTCACAGAACTATGGCCAAGCAATACTAGTTGTAGTTACGACCTTCTTCTATAATAAAGTTTGATACACACTCATACACTTTGACAACCTGCTACCCGCTTATGATTGTTAGGTACTACTTACTAATTTCAACATTCACAGTAAGTGTTTAAATAACCTAGCGGTTCTCGCCTTGATAGGCGTTCAAGGTGGTTCGAGTTCAAATCTAATAACTTACAAAATATTTTTGAAATGTTTATTGGTGAATTATGAATGCTGACAACAAAAATATGTAAAAATACCGATCCGCAACTTAAAGATGATACTTTATTTTTAAGATTTTTTCTATATTAGAGTCATTATAAAAAGATGACGGTAGATTTGAAACAAACTGAACAAAAATTTTTCCACTACCTGCAATAACTATTATTAACTACAATAACTCAAATAATATTACTTAGCTGTTGTTGGTTGGTGAACACATAGTTACGAGTTCATATTATTAGTTTTACTTTTTTAATCAATATGCAGGCATATGCAGCAATATATCTCAAATATCATAATATGAAACCGGCTTTTGTGTAAGTTGTTTTTATTATTATTTGGGTAAGATGCAAACCAACCGCTTGTTGCAAGTGTGTAATAAAATTGTTATTGTTTTAGAGAAATACTGTAAGCCAAAGTCAAGAGGTTGGAGGACGAAGGTGGCTTATGTGTCGAGATAAGTGGAACGAAACAACAATATTTACCGTTGAATAAACCTTTGAAACGTGCGAAGAAGAGAGGTTGCATTTGTGGTTTAAAAATATACTGGCTAAACAAAAAAAAAAAAACAATTTATAACAATCACAGTGCAGAAGTGTCCTACAGAGTGTTTTAAATATATACCATTATATATCTTAATAACAGACTCTAAAGCAACTCGTAAAGTAATTTAGCTAAGTGACAGTAATATGTTCGGTTGGCTTAATGGCTAACAGATGTCGCCTTTTGCAATTTCAATACAAATTACTTTTGGTAAATTATAAAAACAAAAATTTCGGAATTCGATAAGAAATAAGTTCGTTTACTTTTGACCTAAGAAAGCGCTTGAAGATTATAATCTCATGCCTTCAAACTCCGAAAAAGGGCATTGCAGGATGGCAGCACTAGTATCATGCTATACACGCAAAAAAATTGTAAATGTAATAAGCACTGTTTTGTGTTCTAAGTATAGATTATTTTATGATTGTAATAATATTCAGGTTAAGCTTCAATCCTCTTTTCTTTAAGAAAATGAATAATTAAGCTATAACCTCTTTAATGATAAAATATAATACTATAACTTTCATATCTTTATATTTTTTAACATAATAATATCATAAGTTTGTCAAGGATTACTTTTATATAAAATATTACAATACCTACTGCCATTTCAACGTTTGTTTCATTTATTAGTATAAGTATATCTATACCGAATAATATATAACCTTATAATATATTGCATTAATATGCTTATTGTTTTATTTTTATATATTTTTTATTATATTACATCTATAGTAAACTAAAACATATAATAAAAACCTATTTTGGTATAAATATTCAGTAAATTTTCCTATTCGTTTAAATATTATTTGCAGACATTTTTACTTTAAAATACAAATCAGTTATCATAATTTTAAATTATATGAAACAACAAAAAGATTTTTCATTATTAAGGATCGAACCCACAATCGCTCGCTTATGATAGACCATTGTTAAGTGCGGCCGCTAACTTAACTTCAAATGAAGTAACGAAATTTTGCATTACTTTAAAGAAAGACGAAGACTGCGATAAAAAAAATAATGCGTTAGTGTGCGTGGCCGGTTTAGCGCAGGCGACAGTAGTCTTTAAGGTGGAAATGGACTTCTACAGCTGATAGTACATACTTATATTCGATACATAATAAAAATAAAGAAATAGAAATGTAGTCAAGTTTTTTCTTGTACTTATAAACAAGTCCTTGACCGCAATCCCGCCTGATAATAAGCATGGTGCAATTGTTGATGGTAAAGCACGCTAGTTTAATAAGAGCCTATTCACTCAAAAAAAAAAAAAAAAACTATATGAGAAGGAAGTTGAGCGAGGTGATGCAATGTTAAACCCAACAACACGATCAACGATGCTGCGCCAGAGGGAGATTGATCTGAAGACCCTCCACGACCAAACTCTCGACACAACAACATTTCGCCAATTGTATCCGGTCCACATGCCAACACAACTGCTCAGACCCGTCCTTCGTACGGCTTCCCCAGACATCATGTCGGAACACGACTAATCGCAGCCAATGTTATGGCCTACTAACGAGTAGTAAGTTGCTATCGTTAGAAACTGACAGTGACGGTGCGTATCACAATGTCAACGAAATTATTTTTTTTCACGCGAACCACTCCTGTTACATTACTTCATGAGACCCAGTCCCAACAAATTATTCACGAACTTTGAAAGTTATGCTGACAAGTATCACAGTTTCTTTGTTCCAAAAATATCGAAAACTACGACGATTTGTATAATTCTTCCGTTTTTCTCACAGAAACCGAATGGCTATATAATGAGCCAAAACTTTCCGACTCACTTGGAAACTGTATCGTTCTGGTTTCTTTGGGCACACGGCGAGTATAATTTTTTTCCGTATTTATTATAACTTTCTTTCAGAAAACCGTAAGGAAATCATCAAATGTATTTGCCGACTTACTTTTGTGTTAAATTAGAGCTATGCCAAGAATGTATAAAAGAAAAAAACAAAAAAAATACAATTGATACTTTGTTTGTGTATGTCTGCATATAGTCTTCTAGCCTAGCATCTCGGTAAGCATAGAGTGATACGCCTCTCACTGACGTTTACATCCTATAATGACGTTATCTCGCAAAGTCAATGGTTTTTGATGGTACTATAAAATCAGAAAACATCTTACTGTCTATGCAATAGTTTTGTACTATTTATGGATTCAGAAATAAAAACGCCCATAACTTGCCCAGTTGGATATATCTACTACCCTAAAATGCTAACTTACATTTTTTACTATCAGTTCCATAACCAACTATCGGTAACTCTCGAGTTTTAGTTATGAAATGACATGAATTTCTTATTTTGTCCATAATTGGAGTTATGATTTTGTTCCATGGCAGCATTATTATAGCTTTTCTCTTTATAAGTATAAAATAAAAATTAAACCAATGATCAGCCATAAACGAACGAACGAAAGATGTAGAAAATGTTGAATTGTTAAGTTGTGTCATTTGGTATACATCAATGTCGGCAGTCTGCCATATCCCGTTACTAGATAGAGCTCCATTATCCATGCCTTGGGCAGGAAACTCTTTGGTCAGCCGATTCGAGTTCCATTAGCTGCACTATAGAAACAAAATAATCCTACTAATATTATATCGTGAAACTTTGCGTGAAGTTTGATACTCTTTCACTCAAAAATTGTTAAGCGGATTCTTACGTAGGTAATTAAACACACAAACGTAGGTAATTAGGCACACAAACGTAGGTAACTAGGCACACAAACGTAGGTAATTAGGCACACAAACATAGGTAATTAGGCACACAAACGTAGGTAATTAGGCACACAAATAGTTTTATCTCGATGTTCTCACGAGATCGAAACTTGTGTCGGTGAATAGCGAGGTGCTTGAGCTAGTCATAGACAAGAGCAGCGGCAGATCGAGCTGCGCCGAGAGGAGCTCCGTCAGGTCCTGGTGGCGGACTGACGGCAGAGGCTTATGCGCCCTACCGCCGGCCTAGCTACCGTCGAAGCGATCCGGCCAGTACTCGACGACTGGCTCGGGAGAAGGCACGGCTTCCTGTCGTTTAGGGTGACGCAGGTACTTTCGGGGCACGGCTGCTTCGGCAAGTACCTGCGTAGCTTAGGCAGAGCCGGACGCTCGGTTCCACCACTGCGTCCAATGCGGGGAGGACACGGCGCAGCACACGCTCTCCGAGTGTGTAGCTTGGGAGGAGCAGCGCCGTGTCCTCATAAATGAAGTAGGAGGCGACCTGACGCTGCCGGCAGTAGTGCGGAGGATGGTCGGTAGCGCAGGATCGTGGGACGCGGTGGTGTCTTTCTGCGAGGACGTGATGTCGCAGAAGGAAGCTGCGGAACGGGTGAGGGAGATCTCAACTCCCTTCCCGGGCCGCAGAAGACGCACCGGGCGCCGAAGAAGGGCGGATAACGCACTCTTCCGCCCCCCATGAATGGATCCAGGGGCGAGGGACATGGGGAAGTCCCCGCCCCCTATTCGGTGAACCCCGAGGCGGAGGTGCGCGTGAGTCTCGACGCGCGCCTCTGAGGCGATGCACGGGGTAGTTTGACACCCCACTACCCCGTGCAGGAGAGGAGGAACGGACAGACCGAGCCAGCACGAAGGTGTGGGACCGTGGAAGAAATTAGACTGCCGCGGCCCCACGCGCGCTCGTGATAGCAGAGACACCGGGGTGGTTTTAGTCAGTAAGAGTCTGACAGACCCCGTCGCCCACCCCAGGGCGGCGGACATCCATTGAGGATTTCCACCCCGGAAAAAAAAAGTCATAGACCAGATAATCATTTACTGGACTGATGCCTAAGTTTTAGTTACTTAAAACGCATTGTAAACCACTCACCGGTGACATCGCGAGTGCTTAGCGATACCTAAGACATTTGATTTCCTGTTACCATTTAACTTAGTTCTGCCAAAATGAGCCAATCTACAATATCTCATTAATTCATATTACTACTCAGCAAAATCAATCCAATATACATCTAGGTAGGAAATAATTTCAAATTAATTAGCTATAATTAATCAGCGTTCGTAGTAATTTTGGGTAATTTATTTGTTTTGATGGAATTAAGCCCAGTTATTGTTCCTGTAAATAAATTCTTAACAAATGTACATAAAAGGAAAATATAACTGTTCCTTGAAACACTTACTGATGTTCTTAAATAAAACTTAATTAACTTTTATCTTATTGTTATAAGCCTGTGTTGCTCCACATAAGGAACCTTCTTTCCGGTCTATTACGATTGTGGAGTTTTAAGCACGAGATTACCTCATTCTCATTCTGAAGAAAGAATATTTTAATAATTAATATGCCTATTTCTTCCCATAGCCCATTAGCAAACTGTAAGTACAGAGTTTTGACACTTAGTTAGTAACCATTAAGGTTAATTTTAATGAACCTTCTCTTTTCGCACAATTGATCGCAGTTACTTGGCTATTTGATATTTTCAGGATACTAAAATAGGAATTATTTTACTACTTCATTATATTACAGACTCTATGAACAAAAAATTTAGTTTCATTTAGTTGCATTCAGTATTACATTAGAACATTACATAATACATATTTTATAGGAAAGCAAAACGATTGTTATTTCAAGTTTGCCAACAAAAACTGGCTCCAACAAAAGAAATCAAGCATCGCGGTAACTTTATTCATTCAACAGCCACCATTACGTAAATCAGTTGTAAAGTGGCCGGGCCCCTCACGAACGGGTTACGGCGGGAATCTTTTTATGGGGCCCATTTGATATTGGTAGAATGATAGCCACATATGTGACGTCGTACCAAGCACGGGGCCCATGCGCGCAGCTCGTAAACATTACATTATGATAGCATTGGAACGAGGGGGAAGGCCAGCTTTGTAGTTGAAAAGCGGAAATATTCCAAGATATAATGAAGACAACGATGTCCAAACATAGGGACAGTTCGTATGTCGATGGAGTAGAACTCAGGCACACTAGACACTAAGGCTTATTGTTCATAAGACACAGTCCGCACAATTATCACACTTAAGTGACAGTGGACAGGGCATACTGCTCGCAGAATAGATGGCTGATGGACTGAAAGTATCTGGAGTAGCAACCGCATACCAGATGACGTAATGTTGGGAAGCTCCCAGAAGGTGGACCTACGACCTAAGCCGCAGGAACCCAATGGATGTTAGAAGCACGTAAGTGATCAAGGTGGATCTGCTTGGGGGAGGCCTATGTCGTCTACGTCTTTCGGCTGAATGATGATAGTAAAAAACTGACATTCAGCTGTATCTGGTTGGATTGCAAGCCTCTCCTAACTTAGTTGGCAAAACGTTACGCATATGATGAGTTCACGTATGTATTCTATTTCGTCCTGGCCCAACGGTAAACACTACCTTTGGTCCGTTTATCAGTAAGAATGGGAATGGAAAAGTATTCTTGCGGTGAACATATTTATTTAGATGATGATTATTATCACTATAACGTACAAATATTATAAGTAAGGTAATTAATATTTAAAACCGCGCAGGTAGGTTTCTGTACCTATAGAAGAAATGTTCTGTTTTTAGAATTTGTTGTTTTAGTGGCAACAGAAATATATTATTTTTGTGATCGACAAACGGGACACTATTACTGGACCCTATTACTAAGACTTCACATGTTAGTAATAGGGTCCAGTTTATACCCTTTGGGTTCGGAAACCATAAAGGAAAACTTTCTCTAAGCAAGCCCCACTGCTGAGTATAGCAGCTCGGATTTGCGGCATTTGGTACCGGTTGTTGGCATTATTATCATCACTCATTATCTGCTTAGCGTTTTCCTGCCAACTACACTGTCAGTGGTTCAAGAATGTCAGCCAGTACTAATGGCTTGAGGGCCTTTCTAGGCATGGAGTGGTTCGCCTATATGGCGAAATACGAAATGCAAGCATGATGTTACGAAACGCACAGTATCGCCATATCTCTCAATGGACATCAACCCGAAACATGTATTAATATTTTTATTCGCGTGAGCAACAGCGATATTTGGTTTATTTATGCGAAAATACAGCGGTCAATAGCGCCGTATTACATCGTTTTGTATGGAACGGCTTGTGTTCATGTTCGAGTGTGTACCAATACCTATATGCGTGTGATTTTAGAGTGTGTAGCTCTGTGTACTTGTGTGGGATAATGCCGGGAAACACTTTACCGTTTTGTGGTCCCAACGGTTTATATCTTTAATTGGTTTGTATCACTGACGGCTTTGAGGAATGGTTATCGTAAAGTGAAAATTAAAGTTTGTATTAGTTCATGTTTTACGAAATTAGAGTTGTTTAAGACGAGATTGATTGGCCGGCTGGTGAATGACTTGTACATAATTCCTACTTCGATATTTATTTATATATATTTACACGCGAGCATCCGTAGAGAGTGCAGCATTGGAGAGTATTTCTTGGCTAGGGTTTTTAGTAGGTATGCTGTTAGCATGTATTGTATGGGGCTGACGGATTCTTAAGTGGCGACCACACACAGCAAGACGCGGCATGGGTAGGCCCCTGACAAGATGGACCGACGACCTGGTGAAGGTCGCTTGAAACCGCTGGATGACGGAGGCGCTGGACCGGTCGTCGTGGAGAACCTTGGGGGAGGCCTATGTCCAGCAGTGGACGTCCTTCGTCTGAAATGATGATGATGATGCTGCTTTCGCTAGCCCACATTCAAAGTAATGCAGTCTGCTGCCGGTATAACATAAAATACCAAAAACAGTTTTTGTTTTTGTACAGTTATGAGCTTGAAACCTACCAAAGGGGGTCCCACGCTTTGGCGCTGGGTAACAACGGAACTATTAAGCTTTATTATGAAACCATCACTGTAGTGATATTAACATAAACATCTCTAATGGAACTGTTGTGTCTATGTTTCCCCTAACACAATAAGTACTTATACACCTTAAAATAAACATTATTGTGTCTTTAAGATGTAAAGTTACTGATTATTTATAAGTAGGTATACAAAGGGGTTAATTTCAGAAAGTGAGTTGTTCATTGTATAATCTTGTGTCGCCTTTATTTTATTTGTCTTCTATTTAAAAATTAAAACAAAACTTTCTTTTACAATAACAAAAGACAAATGTATTTTAAATATTCGTGTTGAATAAATATTATGTTTGGTAGGTTTTTGTAATGAAGAGTCTGAAGAGGATTACAATTATAACGACTTATATAGATTAATATAAAGCCCCGTGATAAATGTTTATGAAGTAGGTTTAGTAATTAATGTGGCGACACGATGGGTGCAGGTTGCTGAGCGATCGTCTGCTGCACTGCGTTCTCGGGTTCTATTCCCAACCGAACAAATATTTACATAAATGTATTCTAGGTGAATATATATATAATAATAGGAGTTCTAATTCACCTAAAAGGAAACATAAAAGAGAGACCGCTCTAAAACATTTCCCTCACAATATTTTGCTTCAACCTTTTCTTTTTTCTCTGATTTTCATCACATTATCTCATTTTACTATACTTTCTTTGTATTTGAATTATTTGTTCGAATATTTGAAGTACTTGGCATTTCCCTTATTGTCTGAAAATAAAACTGTGGACTACAGCTTAGTTGTTAATGAAGATGCTGATTAGTTTCAGAGTTCCATCAACAATGACTATTGTTTGAAAAGGCTAGTTTACCCAATGTTGAAATGTATGAATTGAAACACGAAACACGAATTCTAAAACCAATTTGCTCATACGTACACAACGTATGAGCAAATTAGTTTTAGAATTCAACGACATTTTGAAGTTTGGTTCGTAAAGGTTTATAATTGCATTCTAAATGTTATAGGTCAAAATTGATTTCGAAAATGACAAAACATTTAATTTTCTGACAGCCTCCTTGGCGTGGCGGTAGCGAACGCGGCCGCAGCGCAGCGAGGCGCGGATTCGATCCCCGCACAATGCAAATATTTGTATGCATGAATATGAATATTTGCACTGGTCTGTCGTGCATCGGGAAGCACGATAAGCTGTTGGTCCCGGTTGCCATACTCGAACATCTGATGACAGTAGTCCAACAATTGGTCTAACTGCATTGCTTCGATATCGCCTTCGGGTTGTGGAGGTCTGACGGCAGTCGCTTAACCGAAAATAGCGAAGTTTTTGCCAAAATCAGCAGTTAGACTGCTAAAGCGGACCCCAGACTCCAAAGCTGAAAAAGCATCGGATGCGACAGGGATTGACGCTGAGATGATTGATGTTCATAAGAATACATACTGTATCTTTAAAGAGGAAGTTTTATTAATAAACGTAACGTGTAACAATTAACATGTTGTTTGATTCATCTAAGTCCCGTCCTTACATGGCGACCCTGCCAGGTTTTAACTACATAATTTTTCACATATATAATGCACACATAGTTAGCTTATAAGTTCTCATGGCTGATACAAAAACCTCCTCTTAGTGACAGGACGAACACTAATTTTGCTTATCTTTCTATTTGCTCAGCCTTGTCTTCTAACACTCACTGCCGAAGGTGCTGAACATGGGGATTCTTTTTAAAGGTAAAACTTTTCATTAGAAGCACTCGCTCCTGGTTTGCACGTTTTATAGGGCTTGACAAAAGACCAAGTTTTTTTTATTATAGATACAAGACTAAAATCAGACGTAGTTGGTTTCAACTGCGTCAAAGTGAAAAGAGTAGATAAAAAAATATATAAAAATTACAATTTTTTTAACAAAACAAAGAAATACAGTGCATATGACGTTTTTACGATATTATTGCGCATTTTTTGTGAATAATGTCCCCGATACTAGGAAAATCCTGTGTTATAGAGGCATAAGGAAGGAATCAGGCGGTCACACTCGTAGACGACATGAAAAGCGACTTTAATGTACAATAAAACAAATCCCAATATCCCAAACACATACATAGCATGGTTTTAACAATATAATGAAAAGAGAAAATAGAAAAAGCTTGTGAACATTCTTTAAGAAATCGGTCTCAATAACTCCAAGCCCACAATCACAGACATACTAATAGACAAAGGAAACTATTCGCACATTCACTGATTTCCAAATCTGAGAGCTACTTCCCATCGATCCCCCAAAATTATTGAGTGTAAGAGGCGATTGTGTAACAAAGAGAGGTAATATTTCATCCCCGTCCCTCGGGCCTGTCCACTACAAGTTATAACCTCGGCTCCACGTAAGGCTCCTCGGAACAAAGTTGGTCGCCATCCGTTTAGCTGGTGATTTACTTATGACTACGTGCATAATATACGTAACTATGTCGGGTGTTTGTTATGTTAAGAAGGTGTTATTTATTATGAAAACATCAATTTAAATTGATATTTGGGCCGACGTACGTCGTACATATTATATTTACTATGAGAAAATGGTACTGATTTCTTCTTCTTCTTCGTTTCGCTCTTGACAGAACGGTCGTGGTCACTATGACTGACTCCGAGACGCTGATGTTACACGCCGTACGATTTCTCTCCATCTATCCCTGTTGGACGACAGTCTGGAGCATTTATTAACAGGTCCCCCCAGTGCCGCCTTGATTTGGTCGGTCCACCTCATCGGACTGATTTACGTATGTAATAATCAGAATAGTCTTAATAGATTTTAAAGTACATTTTAATGTTACCAAAACGATATTTTGAACTAAATTATCATTTATTATTTTAGGTGAAATGACAAAATCCTGTTTTATTACAAGAAAAAAAAATAAACTGAAGATATATGTTATGCTTTAAGAAAGTTTTTGTCAACCTCAATTTTTTATATTAGAAACCGGTTGAAATTTAGAATATCATTTTTTTAAACCAATTTACGACATATCAAAAGAAATTACGATTCAAACCTTTCTCCTCCACTTTCTATCCACAAAATATCCTATGACTGTTTCTCTATTGAAATATAATTTGAGGGATGGACAGCTCTAGTTTATCAAGAAAGTTATGCTCGATAAACTAGCGGCGCAAGCTATCCAATATATATCCCGTCTATATTCATATATGCTATATATTGTATTATTCTCCATGCGAGGGACATGCCTCAAAGCCGAAAATACGTTCTGATAAATCACAAAATTTTGGTGGGTTCACCTTTGATATTCAATATCGACAACACAACCCACATCTCAAAACTCAACTCAATCTTTACGATGTAAGGTTCAATTTCCAGTGGGAAACGTTCAGTATGATATTGTTTCGCTAGGGCTGCCACGCACAGTGGATATGTGAGGTGTTCCACTACTTTCTACGGGATAAAGACGCGACATGTGTCGAACGAGTGACTATTTGTTTACACGATATCTTATGCTGTGTATTTTCCTTTAATACTTGTGACACGTGCTATTTTGAGAGATTTGTGCAAACCAGTGTAACTGAAGACGAGTTTTGTATTGAAAACTATAACGGTGAGAGAGTATTTTTTTGCTTTTAAATTCAAAATCAAAGCATTTATTTCAAATAAACAAGTTACAGGCACTTTTGAATTGTCAGAAGGTCGGTCAGTCAATAAGATGAAGCTAGTCGCCCATTCCAAAGAGTAGGTACCTATGGAGAAGAACGGGCAAGAAACTCCATGGACACTCTTTTAAATTTTTAAGCTATTGTTACAAATATTTGATTACATCATTCATGTTGAAATCAACTGCGTGAGAACGATGCAGAAATATATTGTACGCTGAGAGCGTCCATTATGGAAAACATACAAAAATCAATTCAGAAATTAAAATACGCCGTGGCAGCTAAGAGATGACCAGTCCCCTCCGACGGCGTCCGTTCACGAACATGACGTATGGATCAGCATCATCATCATCAATTTACATTCTTCATTGTACATGAAACCGTCATATATACAACACACATGTATACATATTGAAACTTAATTATGCTACCACCTGAAATCACAGCTCATAGTGCTGACGAGGTGGGTAAGCTGATTGAGCGAATCATTCGCTTCGTTGGCAACTTGTGTAGAGAGGGGCCAAACCTTGGACGCCAGTCCGTACGGGTTTCAGCATGGGCGCTTCACCATACACGCTATGTCGCATGTGAGAATCCTGGCGGAGGGATCCCTGTCCCGGGACAGTGTGATGTTAGCAGTGTCCTTAGAGATCTTCAACGCCTTTAGCACCCTACCCTGGAGTTGTATTCGGGAGGCACTGCAATACTATCAAGTGCATCCTTACCTCCTTCATATCGTAGGGGCTTATCTGTCGGAGAGATGTGTCACCTGCATGGGACATGATGGCGGACACCAGCGCCGCACGTCATGCAGTATTACACAGGACTCAGTCCTAGACCTCTTCCTGTGGAACATTGGGTAAGACTGGGTGTTATGCGGACGATACGCTGGTCATTCGCTGGGCCCGGGGGAGCCTTCTCAGGGAAGCAGCGTTGCTGGCGACGGCTGCGATGTCACAGGTGGTGGGCGCATACGTCGCCTAGGCCTGTGAGTGACTCTCAACAAGTCAGATGTGTGGTGATTCATGGCCCTTGGTGGGCGCTTGTGACGAAACGACCTTACAAAAATACCAAAACATCCGACTATTATGTTCGCGGACGATAGTACAGGGGGCCTAGACAAAATCCTTTTTCTGTAAGCGTTAACGTCAACGCAAAAGTCAAAATGTATGGAGTTGACGTTTGCTTACCAGAGGTCACGTGACTGCTGCTAAATTGGTAGACAAGTCACTATTTGTTATGCGGAAAGGAACGTCGAAGCGAGCGTGACAGATACAAGTCATAATTGTTCATCAAAATGGTAGACAAAAGCCACTTTTGACAAACGCATATGATATTTCAACGTTTCCGCGGCACGTTACATTAGCGGGAGCTAGGACGCTCACGTTAACCTTATAAATAGTAATTTTTGTTGGTAATTTCATTCAAATTAATTAGTAAAAATGCATACTTTGAGACTATTATGGGCGGCTAATAATGAAGCAGCTTTGTGAAGGCGTCAAAGAAGATTAAATCGCCGTAACATGGAGCAAATTGTTGAGATGTCGGAATTGGAATTTATTCATGGTTTTAGGCTGGATAAACAAAGTTTTTGGCGTCTTTGTGATGATCTTCGGCGTTTAATATCACCGCAAATTAGTGTTCAAATCAAGGTAAGTTCTAAGTTGTGTACTTACTTCCAACTTATGATAAAAGTGCCCTAATTATCTTTCTCAATTAATTCATCATATTTCAGGTTTTGTGTACATTGGCTACGGCTTCATATCAAAGTCCAAAGAACAGTTACTAGGTGTATACGCCAAGTTGTTGAAGCATTGTGCCATCCTGATATTGTAAATAAATGGATCGTGTTTCCAAGGTCGCAAGTACAAGGATCCCAAATAAGACTTGAGTAAGTTAATGTATGATAACTAATAATTTTTATTAGTAACATATTCCTAAGTAATTCATATGAAACAATATACCTTCTTTAATGACAATAGGTACTTAGAAAATGGAATATATACACACTTCCAAGTAGTAGTAATAAATCTGTCTACCATAATAAACAAAACATTATTATATTCCCAAAACAACAGGTTTCAGAGGCGGTTTAGACTCCCAGGTATAGTTGGATGCATAGAATATACTCATGTGGCGATTGTCAAACATCAGAAGAAGAGCGTTTATTTTTTAATCGGAAAGGTTACCATTAACATTGATTCATTGAATGTACAATTGGTAAGTATACATGTGTTTGTGGTTAAACTATGTATTTTTTTTTTATAAGTTATAAACAAGCGCTTGACCGCAATCCCGCCT
Organism: Sesamia nonagrioides; assembly: GCA_017933935.1. Taxonomy (NCBI): domain Eukaryota; kingdom Metazoa; phylum Arthropoda; class Insecta; order Lepidoptera; family Noctuidae; genus Sesamia; species Sesamia nonagrioides. The sequence continues at coordinate 706,698 of JADWQK010000254.1, forward strand.
GATGGTAAGCAGTGATGCGATCATTGATGGTAAAGCGCGCTAGTTTATTAAGAGCCTATTCACTCTAGCCTTGAAGACACTCAAATTGTAATGTGACGGAAACACCGTCGCTGGCAAATTGTTCCAGTCCCTCGATGTACGCGGTATAAAAGAGGAAGCGAAACGCTTCGTCCGGGTCGCAGTGGTATCAACAACGTAAGGGTGGAAACTCGCCGTACGACGGGTCGTCCGATGGTGGAACGGTGATGGGGGAATTAAATCATGCAATTCCCTTGCACACTCACCAGAATGCAACCTATAGAAGACCGAAAGGCTGGCTACTCTACGCCTGTGCTCCAGGCTTTGGAGACCGTTTCGAGTTAAGTCTGGGTCGCCAATCAGCCTCTTCGCACGCCTCTCCACACGCCTCTCCACTGAATCCAAAGTATCCAGGTGACATTTCGCAGCACCAGCCCAAATGTGGCTGCAGTACTCCACACACGAGCGGACCTGTGCTTTGTACAACATTAGAAGCTGCCCCGGTGTGAAGTACCGCCGGACCTTTGCGATAACGCCAAGTTTTCTAGCAGCCACCCTGGCCTTGGACTCAATGAACCGCCCAAAGTTAAGGTTCGAGGAAATCTCTACTCCCAAAAGCTGAAGGCGGAAGGCCAGGAAGGCTGAAGGGTATAATATTATTATTGCTATAAATGCTTATAGAAACATATTTTATAGGATTATTATGTCATGTTCCATATATCTTTTTCCTTTGTCTACAGGTGTGCGATAGTAATTTAAAAATTATTAATTTCAATTTGAAGTTTGGTGGAGCCAACCATGACTCGTTCATAGGGGCATCTAGCAGAATGGAAAGTTTTATGCAAGAACTGCACCAAAATGGTTATTAGGTAGGTTAACTTTTTCTATGTTATTTATATTTGAGCACATCGATGTACCCTGCCCTACCTTTTTATCTTAATGACTGATATTTGTGTCATTTAAAACACCCATTTTATTTCCAAAACAATCATGTACAAATAATTACTTGTGTTCCCAACAATTATTACATAATACTGCTAATATTTATTACATAATACTGCTAATATTTATTTATGTATTTTTAGGTGATTCTGGATATCCTCAACGGAATTGGCTGATGATTTGCAGTTCCTGGCTCTGTCGAAGATACCTATACCCAGCGATATGTACAAGCAAGGAATTGTGTAGAGCGCTATTTTGGATTGCTCAAGTCACGTTGGTGGTGTTTATTAAGACACAGGACCTTGTATTAAAATATTTTATGTAAATAGTAGTTGCCTGTTGTGTTACACAATATTGCTTTAAACTTTAGAGGCCAATTTACCTCCTCCAGCTGTTATGGAAGTAGAAGAGGTGTTAGTGCCTCTAGTAGTCAGAGTGCCTACTCCAAGGCAAGGCTGCACTGAATAAGGTTTTATCCAGAATTGTAACTGACAACTAAAAATATGACTAAGAGTCGTAATTTTAGTACCTAGTCAGTCTTTCTTAGTTATTAATGTGTATGTTAAGTAATTTGTGAATGCAGTGTTTGTTATATTACATTGCTTCCACAAATTAGAAGCTCATTTTCAAAATGAAGGTATATCAAGATGAAAAGTTTAATGTTCTTTAAAATATGTTTCTATTTTATATCCTTTCTTAGTTTTTTATTTATTGCAGTATTGAATCGATTTATAAAAGTGATATAACAATAGCTCATTTCCAAAATATTAAAAGTTGAAGCAATGTTAAAATTAAAGAGTTTTTATGTTCTTTAAAATATGTTTGTATGTTATATTCTTTCTTAGTTTTTAATATATCATGGTATTTAAGTGATTTGTAAAAGTATTGTATCAAGAGCTCAAAATTAAGGTTAAAGCAATATTAAGATTAAAATTAAAGAGTTTTTATGTTCTTTAAAATGTATTTCTGTCATTAAGAGTTTTTTTATTTAAGCATTTTATTAATTCTAATGTCCAAATGAAAGAAGAACTATATAAAAAAATACACTAATAAATCTAATTGAAAACAAATGTTTGTTGACACCACTTCCACCCATCGAATTAAAAGTTAAAACCTTCCGTTAACTCCTGCCACAGACGTTCACTCCTTACTTTTCCTTAAAGCCCAGGTTGTGGCCTTGAAAGATCACCATGGCTAAACATTATACCTAATGTTAGTGTGCAGTGAGAATAAAGCCCAATAAATATAAACCCTCTTATTCATAAACAATGTTTAAAGTTAACTAGTGATTAGCGATTCTTTAACCATTCATGTCACTCAAATTTAATCATCGTTTATGAATAAACACACCAGTGTTTAAGAGGTTTGTTCATAAACGATATGTAAAGATAACTTTAAACAACGTTTATGAATAAGGGGGAAAGTTTGCTACCAGCATTCTAATACCGCATCTAACAAACAAGTTTTAAGGTTTAGAATAGAGTTTGTTTATAGAAATAACAAACGTAAGGACCACAATCATTTAAGTGAACCACTTGAGTTTGTTTACGTTCTTCTTCTTCCTCAGCCTATAGATGTCCACTGCTGGACAAAGGCCTCCCCCAAGGCTTTCCACGATGACCGGTCTTGTGCTGCCCGCATCCATCGGCTTCCCGCGACCTTCACCAGGTCATCGGTCCACCTTGTTGGGGGTCTCCCTACGCTGCGTCTTCCAGTACGTGGCCGCCACTCCAGAACCTTGCTGCCCCATCGGCCATCGGTTCTACGAGCAATGTGCCCTGCCCACTGCCACTTAAGTTTAGCGACTCGCAGAGCTATGTCGGTGACTTTGGTTCTTCTGCGGATCTCCTCATTTCTGATTCGATCACGCAGAGAAACTCCTAGCATAGCTCTTTCCATTGCCCTTTGTGTGACTCTGAGCCTTCGTATGAGGCCCATTGTGAGCGACCACGTTTCAGTTCCGTAAGTCATCACTGGCAACACACACTGGTCAAAGACTTTAGTCTTGAGACACTGTGGTATCTTGGACGACGAGAAGATGTAGCGTAGCTTCCCGAACGCTGCCCAACCGAGCTGGATTCGCCGAGACACCTCTTTCTCGAAGTTGGACCTACGTAGTTGGACTGTTTGTCCCAGGTATACATACTCGTCAACAACTTCGAGTGCAGAGCAACCAACTACAATTGGAGTGGGTGCGACATGAGAGTTCGACATGATCTTCGTCTTATCCATGTTCATTTTTAGACCCACTTGTTGGGAAGCTCTGCTGAGGTCATTGAGCATTTTGCCCAAGTCTTCCAGGGTCTCAGCCATGATCACGATATCATCTGCGAAACGGAGATTAGTGATGTACTCGCCGTTGATGTTGATGCCAAGTCCTTTCCAGTCCAGGAGCTTGAAGACATCTTCCAACGCAGCAGTGAACAATTTAGGAGATATGACATCTCCTTGTCTCACTCCACGCTGCAGTTGGATCGGTTTCGAGTCCTGATCCTGGAGACGGACTGACATGGTGGCGTTTTTGTACAAACACTTTATCACCTCAATGTATCGATGGTCAATTTGGCACCGCTGGAGAGACTGTAGCACCGCCCAAGTCTCAATCGAATCGAAGGCCTTCTCATAGTCCACAAACGCCAAGCATAGTGGTTTGTTATACTCCTCGGACTTCTGTATAACTTGCCGCAGCGTATGAATGTGGTCTATGGTGCTAAAGCCTTTTCGGAAGCCTGCTTGTTCGGGAGGCTGGAAGTCGTCGAACCTGCGAGCGAGACGATTCGTGATGACCCTAGAAAACAGCTTGTAGACATGGCTCAGGAGGGATATCGGTCTGTAGTTTTCAGGAGGGTATTGTCACCTTTTTTGAAAAACAAAACCACCACGCTCCTGTGCCACGCCTTAGGCGTTTCGCCTTTAAGAATGACGGAATTAAATAGCTTCTGAAGCGCTTTAAGAACCGGTTTGCCACCCGCTTTCAGAAGCTCAGCCGTAATTCCATCATCTCCAGCCGCCTTATCGTTCTTGAACTGTTTCAGGGCCATACCAATCTCGTACAGGCTGACGTCCGGGATATCGTCGGTGTAGTGTCGGGTTAGTCTGGCTCTAGGATCATTAGCCAGGCTTACAACAGGTGCGTGTGTTGATGTGTATAACTCTCCGTAGAATTTCTCATCTCACCCAAAAGCTCGGGCTTGGAAGTGACGATCCTACCATCCCCAGTCTTCAGCTTCGCAAGTAGACTCTGTCCAACAGACAATTCTCGTGCGAACACTTTGGAGCCTTTGTTCCGCTCGATAGCCTCTTTAATACAATTTGTATTAAATTGGCGTATATCGCGAGTCAGAGACTTTGAGATCTGTCTGTTAAGGCATCTGATGCGCGAAGCGTCATCAGGGGATTTTAAGATCACCTCCCGTCTTTCTTCCATTAGCCGGCGGGTGGGACCGGAGATCTTCTTCTGTCTTTTTGAACGGAGGGTTTTGTAAAACTTAGACCCTTCCGTTTGGAGAGTTTCCACAAACCTGTTGTTGTAGTCGTCCACATCTACGCATTCACCGAGGCATTCGAAGCGGTTTTGTAGTTCGATCTGAAAGCTCTCGGGGTTTTGGAGTTGTGTTGACGCTGGACGGAGCGTAGACTTCATAAGTCGAGAGCGTTCGAGCCTAATGTTGAGGTTCAAGATGCCTCTAACAATACGGTGATCACTCCCGGTTTTTACCGCATGGATCACGGAGACATCGTTGAACACTTGCCTTCTCGTTGACATTATGAAGTCTATCTCGTTTTTGGTCTGACCATCGGGGCTGAGCCAGGTCCACTTGCGGTGCAATGGTTTCCTGAAAAAAGAATTCATCGCAACGAGTCCTTCCCTTTCCATGAAATCCATTAGCATCTGACCTCTGGGATTCCGATTTCCAACTCCAAATTGCCCCACTTTCGTCTCGTCCGCCTCTCGCATGCCCAGTTTTGCGTTAAAGTCCCCCATGACAACGGTGTAGTGGGTTTTGGAGGAATGTATGGCTCTACTGACGTCCTCATACATAGCCTCCACCTCATCGTCAGAGTGTTTAGACGTCGGGGCGTAGACCTGTATAACCTTAAACGAATATCGTTTTGTTATTCTCAGTACAAGGTACGCTACCCGAGTCGAAAGGCTCCCGACTTTAACCACGTTGTTCACGAGGGACTTGTGGACAATAAACCCGACACCACCCTGGGACAGCTGGTCGCCTTCCCGGAAATAGAGCAGGTTGCCAGACTTCAGGATTATCGAGTCCTCTCCCTCTCTTCGGACTTCAGATAACCCCACAATGTCCCAGCGCAACCGGCTCAGTTCTTCCTCCAGTTCGACAATCTTCTCATCGGTCCGTAGTGTGCGCGTGTTAAATGTTGCCAGGGCCAAAGGTCGTCGTTGGTGATGGTAGCCGGATCTCTGCCGGAGATTCTTAGCACCCCTTGCTCCGCCGTAACCGAGTCCGCTACCGTAGACTGGAATAGCGGAGCTGCCGGGGACTAGGGGCCTGGGCGCGTGTGCATCCCATAATCCCCACGCTTGGCAGGCGGGTTGGGGATCGCAGTGATTTGATATTACACAGGAGAAGCGCTGCTGCCCGCTTCCCTGGTGATTTCCCTTAGTCGCCTCTTACGACACCCACGGGAGGATATGGGTTGGTACAATTCTAGGCCCGGTACCACACGGGGGGGGTGTTTACGTTATGCATTCCATAACCTTAAGTAAGTACCTAGTTCCGATAGTAGTTTAAAATGGGATAGGAATTTGAAATAAATGGTAGAACATCGAAAAAACTTTCCTTTCCATAAATTCTATCAGGAAATTAAATTGGCCGGGACTCGCACGAAGTCTAGATTCCATCTAAAATAAAATGTAATGATTACTCATCGCAATAGGAATAATTGATCTGTTAACAATATTAATATACAATGATTTCAAATATAACAATTTAATCACAATCCTTACATTAACTTAAGCCGTTTACTTGCTTTCTTTGTGATAAAACACTATTCAATTACTTTCAACGCACACAACATTCTTGAATATAAGGTTGGCTTAAAGGCCTAGTAACCGAGCTAAAAACTTATAAAAAAATGCGTTTGACAGTGAAAAAATAAACGCAATAGTGTCACTCCGACATTTGCTACACACAATTCATAGACTAATAATAGAGTGTTTCGGTTAACACTCCGGAATGGGCGTTCGACGTTTCATATGTCACTTGTCTACCATTTTTCACACGCTAACGTCAACTCCTTAACGCGAAAGGAAAACGTTTGAACGGAAAACGCTTGGATTTTGTCTAGGCCCCCTGTTCCTCAGCAAAAGCCATACACATTAAAAATAAAATAAAATCTTCTGGCAATAAAATCAAAACAACTTGGGGAATTATAAATTCTGAAACTGGAAGAACCAAAGTACAGAATCGCGATTTCCATCTTAAAATTAACGATGAAGATATAAAGGCGGACTTGGAGGTGGCAACTGAGTTTGAGAATTTTTTTACTAATATTCCAATAATGACAACAAAAACTTTGTCTTCTTCCTCCACTTCTGCTTATGCCATACTAAAAGAATGTGTTCCAGAATGTGACAATCACTTTGAATTTACATTTGTGACTGCTAAAGACATTATAGAATCTTTTAAGGATCTTGATGTAAAAAAAACTGCCGATCATTGGGGTTTGTCAGTATACACTGTTAGCTTCAATAATAGATGTTATCGCACCTTTCTTAGCAATTGTTTTTAATTCTTGTGTCACATCTGGTGTATTTCCTGATTTGATGAAACTAAGCAAAGTAATTCCACTGTTCAAATCTGGTAGTACAACTGATCCCACGAATTTTCGGCCAATATCGATATTACCAACATTGAGCAAAATTTTTGAAAAATTAATTTTGAAACAGTTGTTGAGGCACTTTAACTTACACAATTTATTGCACGTGAAACAATTTGGTTTTACAAAGGGTCGTTCAACTACAGATGCGGGCGTGGCGTTGCTAAAGAACATATTTGGGGCCTGGGAGGAATCGCAAGATGCTCTTGGTATTTTTTGTGATTTGTCCAAGGCCTTTGATTGCGTACATCATGATACTCTTGTCAGGAAATTGTACCATTATGGTTTGAGGGACAGAGCTCTCGACCTTCTGACTTCTTATCTGAATAATCGAATTCAGAGGGTTGATGTTAATGGCAAGAGATCTGCAGGATCTGTGGTCACCATGGGCGTTCCGCAGGGCTCAATTCTAGGTCCATTCTTGTTTTTAATTTATATTAATGACTTACCTCATCACGTGAGGGATAATCACAACATAGTATTGTTCGCGGATGACACTTCTCTTATTTTTAAAGTCAAGCGTCAGCTAACAAATTTTGACGAAGTTAACAATGCACTCTCTAAAGTTGTCCATTGGTTTAATGTAAATAACCTCCTTTTAAATGAAAAAAAACTAAAGTCATTAAATTTTCTACGCCAAATGTCAGGCAGCTAAGTACCAATGTTCAACTGAATGGAGTGGAGTTGATCCCTGTCGAGTCGACAGTTTTTCTTGGATTAACTATTGACGCCAAGTTACAATGGGGTCCTCACATTGAGAAGCTGTCGGGTAGACTCAGTTCTGCCGCCTTTGCTGTTAAGAAAATTAGACAGATAACTGATGTGGATACAGCCAGAATTGTTTATTTTAGTTATTTTCATAGTCTTATGACTTATGGGATTCTTCTCTGGGGAACTTGTGCGGACATCAATACCATCTTTGTTTTACAGAAGAGGGCTGTTCGAGCCATTTATAACCTTGGTCCTAGAGAATCTCTTAGAGAAAAGTTCAAAGAGGTGAACATTCTGACTGTAGCTTCACAATATATATTTGAAAATCTTATGTATGTTCATAAAAATATCTCGAATTTTAAGAAGATAAGCGATATTCATAATATAAATACCAGGAACAAACACAATCTTGCTTTACATCACACTCGTCTCCACAGAGTAGGCAACTCGTTCATGGGTCAATGTATACACTTTTACAACAAGCTTCCCATGGACGTTCGAAACTTACCCATTAAACGATTTAAGAACCATATAAAGGCCAAACTTTGCAAAAAGGGGTATTATAAAATCACAGATTATTTAGAAGACAAAAAAGCTTGGGACTGAGCTGCTCGCTCTGTTAAGCATTGTTAATTGTTATTAAGCAATATGCGTAATTATAAGGTAAATTATTGTAAACATTTTCATTTTTAATGTCTGGACTTGAAAAAAGACGATGATCCCTGAGTTTGTTTCGGCTATTTCTTCTCAGAGGTAGTCAGTTAGGAAATGCCGGCTTCATCTAGTTAAAAAAATAAAATAAAAAATAAACATGACGTGTAAAAGTGATCAGTGATCCTACTTGCTTTAATAAACGATTTCATTTCATTTCATTTCATTTCATTAGTGATGACTTACGGAACTGAAACGTGGTCGCTCACAATGAGCCTCATACGAAGGCTAAGAGTTACACAAAGGGCGATGGAAAGACCTATGCTAGGAGTTTCTCGGCGCGATCGAATCAGAGATGAGGAGATCCGCAGAAGAACCAAAGTCACCGACATAGCCCTTCAAGTCGCTAAAATTAAGTGGCACATTGCTCGTAGAACCGATGGCCGACGGGGTGGTAAGTTTCTGAAGTAGCGGCCACGTACCGGAAGATGCAGCGTAAATAGGCCCCCAACAAGGCGGACCGATGACCTGGTGAAAGTCGCGGGAAGCCGACGGATGTGGGCAGCACAAGACCGGTCATCGTAAAAAGCCTTGGGGGAGACCTTTGTTCAGCAGTGAACCTCTATAGGCTGAAGAAGAAGAAGTATAGTATATAATTTAATCTAAAAATAGCCTTTTTGTCTTCAAAAAACGGACGAGGACTCTTACTATTACAATACTATATAATACGAACTATAATATTCACAAATATTTACATTTACCGTGTTTAAATTATAATTAAAATAAAAACCTATGATATATGAATAAATGGGTTTTTATTGGGTTTTAACCCAGTAATAGGGTTTAAACCCAGTTCTTTGCCCATCTCTCCGACTGGTAAAGCGGACCCCAGACTCCAAAGCTGAAAAAAGGCTTCGGATGCGACTGGGATTAACGCTGGGACGATGATGACGATGACACACGACTTGACACGACTACATATTATAAAATCCACAATATTAGTAAATAAACGTAAGATTTTCATTTTCACCAATAAATTGACAGTGCCTAAAGTCACTGCTGCATAACATCTTAGAGAAGTTCTAACGTCGTAAATTGAAAGTTAATAATTATTAACAACTAGCTGTTGCCCGCGACTCCGTCCGCGTGAACTTCAGTTTACAGCGTGCGGTGGTTCCCATTTCTATGGGAATGCCAAGATAAATTCCTACATTACTGCAAGGTTTCTTCTTAATTCATTCAGTGGTTTTTACGTGAGCAACAAACGTTCAAACATCCTCACACATTTTCGCGTTTATATTATTAGTAGGATTATAAAGTTACATAAGGGGGCCTAGACAAAATCCTTTTTCTGTAAGCGTTAACGTCAACGCAAAAGTCAAAATGTATGGAGTTGACGTTTGCTTACCAGAGGTCACGTGACTGCTGCTAAATTGGTAGACAAGTCACTATTTGTTATGCGGAAAGGAACGTCGAAGCGAGCGTGACAGATACAAGTCATAATTGTTCATCAAAATGGTAGACAAAAGCCACTTTTGACAAACGCATATGATATTTCAACGTGTCCGCGGCACGTTACATTAGCGGGAGCTAGGACGCTCACGTTAACCTTATAAATAGTAATTTTTGTTGGTAATTTCATTCAAATTAATTAGTAAAAATGCATACTTTGAGACTATTATGGGCGGCTAATAATGAAGCAGCTTTGTGAAGGCGTCAAAGAAGATTAAATCGCCGTAACATGAAGCAAATTGTTGAGATGTCGGAATTGGAATTTATTCATGGTTTTAGGCTGGATAAACAAAGTTTTTGGCGTCTTTGTGATGATCTTCGGCGTTTAATATCACCGCAAATTAGTGTTCAAATCAAGGTAAGTTCTAAGTTGTGTACTTACTTCCAACTTATGATAAAAGTGCCCTAATTATCTTTCTCAATTAATTCATCATATTTCAGGTTTTGTGTACATTGGCTACGGCTTCATATCAAAGTCCAAAGAACAGTTACTAGGTGTATACGCCAAGTTGTTGAAGCATTGTGCCATCCTGATATTGTAAATAAATGGATCGTGTTTCCAAGGTCGCAAGTACAAGGATCCCAAATAAGACTTGAGTAAGTTAATGTATGATAACTAATAATTTTTATTAGTAACATATTCCTAAGTAATTCATATGAAACAATATACCTTCTTTAATGACAATAGGTACTTAGAAAATGGAATATATACACACTTCCAAGTAGTAGTAATAAATCTGTCTACCATAATAAACAAAACATTATTATATTCCCAAAACAACAGGTTTCAGAGGCGGTTTAGACTCCCAGGTATAGTTGGATGCATAGAATATACTCATGTGGCGATTGTCAAACATCAGAAGAAGAGCGTTTATTTTTTAATCGGAAAGGTTACCATTAACATTGATTCATTGAATGTACAATTGGTAAGTATACATGTGTTTGTGGTTAAACTATGTATTTTTTTTTTATAAGTTATAAACAAGCGCTTGACCGCAATCCCGCCTGATGGTAAGCAGTGATGCGATCATTGATGGTAAAGCGCGCTAGTTTATTAAGAGCCTATTCACTCTAGCCTTGAAGACACTCAAATTGTAATGTGACGGAAACACCGTCGCTGGCAAATTGTTCCAGTCCCTCGATGTACGCGGTATAAAAGAGGAAGCGAAACGCTTCGTCCGGGTCGCAGTGGTATCAACAACGTAAGGGTGGAAACTCGCCGTACGACGGGTCGTCCGATGGTGGAACGGTGATGGGGGAATTAAATCATGCAATTCCCTTGCACACTCACCAGAATGCAACCTATAGAAGACCGAAAGGCTGGCTACTCTACGCCTGTGCTCCAGGCTTTGGAGACCGTTTCGAGTTAAGTCTGGGTCGCCAATCAGCCTCTTCGCACGCCTCTCCACTGAATCCAAAGTATCCAGGTGACATTTCGCAGCACCAGCCCAAATGTGGCTGCAGTACTCCACACACGAGCGGACCTGTGCTTTGTACAACATTAGAAGCTGCCCCGGTGTGAAGTACCGCCGGACCTTTGCGATAACGCCAAGTTTTCTAGCAGCCACCCTGGCCTTGGACTCAATGAACCGCCCAAAGTTAAGGTTCGAGGAAATCTCTACTCCCAAAAGCTGAAGGCGGAAGGCCAGGAAGGCTGAAGGGTATAATATTATTATTGCTATAAATGCTTATAGAAACATATTTTATAGGATTATTATGTCATGTTCCATATATCTTTTTCCTTTGTCTACAGGTGTGCGATAGTAATTTAAAAATTATTAATTTCAATTTGAAGTTTGGTGGAGCCAACCATGACTCGTTCATAGGGGCATCTAGCAGAATAGAAAGTTTTATGCAAGAACTGCACCAAAATGGTTATTAGGTAGGTTAACTTTTTCTATGTTATTTATATTTGAGCACATCGATGTACCCTGCCCTACCTTTTTATCTTAATGACTGATATTTGTGTCATTTAAAACACCCATTTTATTTCCAAAACAATCATGTACAAATAATTACTTGTGTTCCCAACAATTATTACATAATACTGCTAATATTTATTACATAATACTGCTAATATTTATTTATGTATTTTTAGGTGATTCTGGATATCCTCAACGGAATTGGCTGATGATTTGCAGTTCCTGGCTCTGTCGAAGATACCTATACCCAGCGATATGTACAAGCAAGGAATTGTGTAGAGCGCTATTTTGGATTGCTCAAGTCACGTTGGTGGTGTTTATTAAGACACAGGACCTTGTATTAAAATATTTTATGTAAATAGTAGTTGCCTGTTGTGTTACACAATATTGCTTTAAACTTTAGAGGCCAATTTACCTCCTCCAGCTGTTATGGAAGTAGAAGAGGTGTTAGTGCCTCTAGTAGTCAGAGTGCCTACTCCAAGGCAGGGCTGCACTGAATAAGGTTTTATCCAGAATTGTAACTGACAACTAAAAATATGACTAAGAGTCGTAATTTTAGTACCTAGTCAGTCTTTCTTAGTTATTAATGTGTATGTTAAGTAATTTGTGAATGCAGTGTTTGTTATATTACATTGCTTCCACAAATTAGAAGCTCATTTTCAAAATGAAGGTATATCAAGATGAAAAGTTTAATGTTCTTTAAAATATGTTTCTATTTTATATCCTTTCTTAGTTTTTTATTTATTGCAGTATTGAATCGATTTATAAAAGTGATATAACAATAGCTCATTTCCAAAATATTAAAAGTTGAAGCAATGTTAAAATTAAAGAGTTTTTATGTTCTTTAAAATATGTTTGTATGTTATATTCTTTCTTAGTTTTTAATATATCATGGTATTTAAGTGATTTGTAAAAGTATTGTATCAAGAGCTCAAAATTAAGGTTAAAGCAATATTAAGATTAAAATTAAAGAGTTTTTATGTTCTTTAAAATGTATTTCTGTCATTAAGAGTTTTTTTATTTAAGCATTTTATTAATTCTAATGTCCAAATGAAAGAAGAACTATATAAAAAAATACACTAATAAATCTAATTGAAAACAAATGTTTGTTGACACCACTTCCACCCATCGAATTAAAAGTTAAAACCTTCCGTTAACTCCTGCCACAGACGTTCACTCCTTACTTTTCCTTAAAGCCCAGGTTGTGGCCTTGAAAGATCACCATGGCTAAACATTATACCTAATGTTAGTGTGCAGTGAGAATAAAGCCCAATAAATATAAACCCTCTTATTCATAAACAATGTTTAAAGTTAACTAGTGATTAGCGATTCTTTAACCATTCATGTCACTCAAATTTAATCATCGTTTATGAATAAACACACCAGTGTTTAAGAGGTTTGTTCATAAACGATATATAAAGATAACTTTAAACAACGTTTATGAATAAGGGGGAAAGTTTGCTACCAGCATTCTAATACCGCATCTAACAAACAAGTTTTAAGGTTTAGAATAGAGTTTGTTTATAGAAATAACAAACGTAAGGACCACAATCATTTAAGTGAACCACTTGAGTTTGTTTACGTTCTTCTTCTTCCTCAGCCTATAGATGTCCACTGCTGGACAAAGGCCTCCCCCAAGGCTTTCCACGATGACCGGTCTTGTGCTGCCCGCATCCATCGGCTTCCCGCGACCTTCACCAGGTCATCGGTCCACCTTGTTGGGGGTCTCCCTACGCTGCGTCTTCCAGTACGTGGCCGCCACTCCAGAACCTTGCTGCCCCATCGGCCATCGGTTCTACGAGCAATGTGCCCTGCCCACTGCCATTTAAGTTTAGCGACTCGCAGAGCTATGTCGGTGACTTTGGTTCTTCTGCGGATCTCCTCATTTCTGATTCGATCACGCAGAGAAACTCCTAGCATAGCTCTTTCCATTGCCCTTTGTGTGACTCTGAGCCTTCGTATGAGGCCCATTGTGAGCGACCACGTTTCAGTTCCGTAAGTCATCACTGGCAACACACACTGGTCAAAGACTTTAGTCTTGAGACACTGTGGTATCTTGGACGACGAGAAGATGTAGCGTAGCTTCCCGAACTGCCCAACCGAGCTGGATTCGCCGAGACACCTCTTTCTCGAAGTTGGACCTACCTAGTTGGACTGTCTGTCCCAGGTATATATACTCGTCAACAACTTCGAGTGCAGAGCAACCAACTACAATTGGAGTGGGTGCGACATGAGAGTTCGACATGATCTTCGTCTTATCCATGTTCATTTTAGACCCACTTGTTGGGAAGCTCTGCTGAGGTCATTGAGCATTTTGCCCAAGTCTTCCAGGGTCTCAGCCATGATCACGATATCATCTGCGAAACGGAGATTAGTGATGTACTCGCCGTTGATGTTGATGCCAAGTCCTTTCCAGTCCAGGAGCTTGAAGACATCTTCCAACGCAGCAGTGAACAATTTAGGAGATATGACATCTCCTTGTCTCACTCCACGCTGCAGTTGGATCGGTTTCGAGTCCTGATCCTGGAGACGGACTGACATGGTGGCGTTTTTGTACAAACACTTTATCACCTCAATGTATCGATGGTCAATTTGGCACCGCTGGAGAGACTGTAGCACCGCCCAAGTCTCAATCGAATCGAAGGCCTTCTCATAGTCCACAAACGCCAAGCATAGTGGTTTGTTATACTCCTCGGACTTCTGTATAACTTGCCGCAGCGTATGAATGTGGTCTATGGTGCTAAAGCCTTTTCGGAAGCCTGCTTGTTCGGGAGGCTGGAAGTCGTCGAACCTGCGAGCGAGACGATTCGTGATGACCCTAGAAAACAGCTTGTAGACATGGCTCAGGAGGGATATCGGTCTGTAGTTTTTCAGGAGGGTATTGTCACCTTTTTTGAAAAACAAAACCACCACGCTCCTGTGCCACGCCTTAGGCGTTTCGCCTTTAAGAATGACGGAATTAAATAGCTTCTGAAGCGCTTTAAGAACCGGTTTGCCACCCGCTTTCAGAAGCTCAGCCGTAATTCCATCATCGCCAGCCGCCTTATCGTTCTTGAACTGTTTCAGGGCCATACCAATCTCGTACAGGCTGACGTCCGGGATATCGTCGGTGTAGTGTCGGGTTAGTCTGGCTCTAGGATCATTAGCCAGGCTTACAACAGGTGCGTGTGTTGATGTGTATAACTCTCCGTAGAATTTCTCCATCTCACCCAAAAGCTCGGGCTTGGAAGTGACGATCCTACCATCCCCAGTCTTCAGCTTCGCAAGTAGACTCTGTCCAACAGACAATTCTCGTGCGAACACTTTGGAGCCTTTGTTCCGCTCGATAGCCTCTTTAATACAATTTGTATTAAATTGGCGTATATCGCGAGTCAGAGACTTTGAGATCTGTCTGTTAAGGCATCTGATGCGCGAAGCGTCATCAGGGGATTTTAAGATCACCTCCCGTTTTCCTTCCATTAGCCGGCGGGTGGGACCGGAGATCTTCTTCTGTCTTTTTGAACGGAGGGTTTTGTAAAACTTAGACCCTTCCGTTTGGACAGTTTCCACAAACCTGTTGTTGTAGTCGTCCACATCTACGCATTCACCGAGGCATTCGAAGCGGTTTTGTAGCTCGATCTGAAAGCTCTCGGGGTTTTGGAGTTGTGTTGACGCTGGACGGAGCGTAGACTTCATAAGTCGAGAGCGTTCGAGCCTAATGTTGAGGTTCAAGATGCCTCTAACAATACGGTGATCACTCCCGGTTTTTACCGCATGGATCACGGAGACATCGTTGAACACTTGCCTTCTCGTTGACATTATGAAGTCTATCTCGTTTTTGGTCTGACCATCGGGGCTGAGCCAGGTCCACTTGCGGTGCAATGGTTTCCTGAAAAAAGAATTCATCGCAAAGAGTCCTTCCCTTTCCATGAAATCCATTAGCATCTGACCTCTGGGATTCCGATTTCCAACTCCAAATTGCCCCACTTTCGTCTCGTCCGCCTCTCGCATGCCCAGTTTTGCGTTAAAGTCCCCCATGACAACGGTGTAGTGGGTTTTGGAGGAATGTATGGCTCTACTGACGTCCTCATACATAGCCTCCACCTCATCGTCAGAGTGTTTAGACGTCGGGGCGTAGACCTGTATAACCTTAAACGAATATCGTTTTGTTATTCTCAGTACAAGGTACGCTACCCGAGTCGAAAGGCTCCCGACTTTAACCACGTTGTTCACGAGGGACTTGTGGACAATAAACCCGACACCACCCTGGGACAGCTGGTCGCCTTCCCGGAAATAGAGCAGGTTGCCAGACTTCATGATTATCGAGTCCTCTCCCTCTCTTCGGACTTCAGATAACCCCACAATGTCCCAGCACAACCGGCTCAGTTCTTCCTCCAGTTCGACAATCTTCTCATCGGTCCGTAGTGTGCGCGTGTTAAATGTTGCCAGGGCCAAAGGTCGTCGTTTGTGATGGTAGCCGGATCTCTGCCGGAGATTCTTAGCACCCCTTGCTCCGCCGTAACCGAGTCCGCTACCGTAGACTGGAATAGCGGAGCTGCCGGGGACTAGGGGCCTGGGCTGTATCGTGTGCATCATTGGGGGGGGTTTGCCATAATCCCCACGCTTGGCAGGCGGGTTGGGGATCGCAGTGATTTGATATTACACAGGGGAAGCGCTGCTGCCCGCTTCCCTGGTGATTTCCCTTAGTCGCCTCTTACGACACCCACGGGAGGATATGGGTTGGTACAATTCTAGGCCCGGTACCACACGGGGGGGGTGTTTACGTTATGCATTCCATAACCTTAAGTAAGTACCTAGTTCCGATAGTAGTTTAAAATGGGATAGGAATTTGAAATAAATGGTAGAACATCGAAAAAACTTTCCTTTCCATAAATTCTATCAGGAAATTAAATTGGCCGGGACTCGTACGAAGTCTAGATTCCATCTCAAATAAAATGTAATGATTACTCATCGCAATAGGAATAATTGATCTGTTAACAATATTAATATTCAATGATTTCAAATATAACAATTTAATCACAATCCTTACATTAACTTAAGCCGTTTACTTGCTTTCTTTGTGATAAAACACTATTCAATTACTTTCAACGCACACAACATTCTTGAATATAAGGTTGGCTTAAAGGCCTAGTAACCGAGCTAAAAACTTATAAAAAAATGCGTTTGACAGTGAAAAAATAAACGCAATAGTGTCACTCCGACATTTGCTACACACAATTCATAGACTATTAATAGAGTGTTTCGGTTAACACTCCGGAATGGGCGTTCGACGTTTCATATGTCACTTGTCTACCATTTTTCACACGCTAACGTCAACTCCTTAACGCGAAAGGAAAACGTTTGAACGGAAAACGCTTGGATTTTGTCTAGGCCCCCAGTTGTATTAACAGGTAAACATAAGACGCTTATTTAATCTGACATTTTTGACACCCTTAATAATATAATACAATCTAGATTCATTAAGACTGACATTAAATAATCTAGAAATTAATTTATGTAAAACACACTTAATGACATTTAAAAATAGAATTATAATGACGAAACTATTAGTGAGGTAGATACAACCAATTTTTTAGGAGTTGATGTAGAAACGAAAAAGAGCGAATATTCAAAGAACAAGAAAGTGTTTTTTTTTTTTATCTATATTTAAACTAGCGCTTGACCGCAATCCTGCCTGATGGTAAGCAGTGACGCAATCGTTGATGGTAAAGCGCACTAGTTTATTAAGAGCCTATTCACTCTAGCCTTGAAGACACTCAAATTGTAGTCCGACGGAAACACCGCCGCTGGCAAATTATTCCAGTCCCTCGATGTACGCGGTATAAAGGAGGAGGCGAAACGCTTCGTCCGGATCGTAGTGGTGTTAACAACGTAAGGGTGGAAACCAGCCGTACGACGGGTCGTCCGCTGGTGGAACGGAGATGGGGGAATTAAATCATGCAATTCCCTCGCACACTCCCGAAATGCATCCTATAGAACACCGAAAGGCTGGCTACTCTACGCCTGTGCTCTAGGCTTTGGAGACCAACTCGAGTTAGATCAGGGTCACCAATCAGCCTCTTTGCACGTCGCTCCACTGAATCCAAAGTGGCCAGGTGACACTTGGCAGCACCAGCCCAAATGTGGCTGCAGTACTCCACACACGAACGGACCTGTGCTTTGTATAACATTAGAAGCTGCCCAGGTGTGAAGTACTGCCGGACCTTTGCGATAACGCCAAATTTCCTGGCAGCCACCTTGGCCTTGGACTCAATGAACCGCCCAAAGTTAAGGTTCGAGGAAATCTCAACTCCCAAAAGCTGAAGGCGGTCGGAACACTCCAAGGACACATCCCGAAAAGTAGGAGCCAAGGTGAACGGGCTCCTTTTGGCGGTGAAAAGACACGCCTGTGTTTTGGCGGCATTGAATGCTACAAGATTGGCATTGTCCCATTCGGAGACTGAATGCAGTGCAACACTCGTTCGCTCAACCATGGCCTCTCTTTCGGACCGGTTTGATTCCCTACTAGCCCGAGCACCCGGCAGGTATCTCTCTACAACTGTGCTGTCATCTGCATACCCATAGATACCGGGCATCAGCAGATCGTTAATATCCAGCAGGAACAGAGTTGCAGAGAGAACAGACCCCTGAGGAACACCGGCATTAGTTGACATGGGCTCAGAAGAGCATCCATCGACAACAACTCGGAGGGACCGTTCAGTCAGGAAGTCTTTTACCCAGCCAGTCAGGCTAGGGGAAATGCCGTACGCTGGAAGCTTACTCAAAAGGCCAGCGTGCCAAACCTGGTCGAAGGCCTTCGAGACATCAAGGGAGACAGCAATCGCTTCCCCATTCCTCTCGAGGGCCTCGCCCCACAAGTGAGTGGCATACACTAGTAGGTCCCCAGTTGACCGATTTCGGCGAAACCCGTACTGTCGGTCACTGAGGAGATCGTTACCTTCCAGGTATGCCAAGAGGCGCGAGTTCAATACGCGCTCCATAATTTTGCAAAGTATGGAGGTGATCGAAATCGGCCGATAGTTGGCAGGATCGGCACGACTACCCTTCTTGGGCACGGGCTGTACGTTAGCAAGCTTCCAAGACTTGGGCACTATACCAGTCCTAAATGAGAGGCGATACAAGCGCGTCAATACAGGAGACAACTCGGGCGCACAAGCTTTAAGAACAATCGCTGGTATACCATCCGGACCACTAGCCTTATCCACGTCCAGACGACACAGTACTCTCAGAACCTCCTTGTTCTGCGAACCTCAGGCATTGAAGCTCCGCAATGAGGTAAATTAGGTGGAGTAGCACTGCCAGTATCAAGACGCAAATTATGGGCAAAGAGAGAAGCAAAGAGACCTGCTTTCTCTCTCGCCGTATGAGCCAGTGTTCCATCAGGCCTAACCAGCGGAGGCAGTGAGGGCCGACAAAAGTTCGCCTCAACCGACTTGGCAAGGGACCAAAAAGATCTGCTACCGGATGGCTGCGCAGATAACTTGTTGCCAATATGGGTGATGCGGTCGAAGCGAGCCTTCTTGAGCGCTTTCTTGTAAGACTTGGCAGCACGGTTAAAGGCTCTCTTCTTTGAGCTTAGATCCGGAGCTCCGCGGTCACGAGCGTCAACCCAGGCGAGAAATGCCGTGTGCTTACACTGTTCAGCTTTTACACAATCGGCATTGAACCATGGGCGAGCCGAGCCACCGACGGGCACGTCATTGAATGGGATAAAATACTCCATAGCTTGACGCACCACATCGGTTATAGCGTCCGCACAGCCCGACGGATTGTCAGAAGAGAAGCAGACCTGCTGCCAAGGATAAGACGCAAAGAAGTAGCGCATCTCATCCCAATCCGCTGACCTGTATCGCCACAATCGCCGTACACCACGAGAGTCGTGATCTGGTGGGGAGAAGGACGACACAGACTTCACCAGACAGTGGTCTGAAGTTCCCAACGGTGAGGAAACTGTTACAACACATCTGCCCGGATCAGTGGTCAGCAGAAGGTCCAAACAGTTGGCAGTGTGGCCAACTACATCAGGCACCCTAGTCGCTTGCTCTACCAGCTGGGAAAGGCCCATAGAAAGCGCGAAGTTTCGCGCTTCTCTCCCAACGTGGTCGGTCCTCTGGTATGGGAAGAGCCAGTCCTGGTGGCAGGCGTTGAAGTCCCCCAGAGCGACGAACTGAGCGTCAGGGTGCCGATGTAGCGCATTGTCAGCAGCCTCACTGAGGTGGTCGAATAACCGAGTTGTCTCCTGATCACCGCTGTGCGATCTGTAGACACAGGTGTAGACAATCTTGTTCACACCAGTGTCAACCAACAGCCATAAGGACGAAAAATGAGGGTCTTCGAGGTGACGGAGACGCCGGCAACAGATGTCATTGCGAACATACACACAGACCCCGGCTCGCTGCAGGAAATGATGCTCCAAAGAGTATCCCGGGTAGCCGAGGTATGCCGCATCAGGCGGACATCTGATCTGGTTCTCCGTCAAGAAAAAGAGATGTGGCTTTTCAGTCTCAAGGTGGAAATGTACTGCAATGAGATTGGAGTGCAGACCTCTAATATTTGCGAGGTGCAATTTAAATGAGAGGACGTGCGCCCGCTGTGCACACCTACTTTTTACCCGACTACGGCAAAGCAAAAGGAGGGTTATGATTTTGACAGGCTATGTATGTATGTATGTATGTATGTATGTATGTATGTATGTATGTATGTATGTATGTATGTTCATCTGTTCCCTTGTAACTTCTAAACTACTTATTTGAATTCGACAAATGACATATCATTAGAAGCGTCTTAATTGTCCGCTGGTTATAGGCTATATGGAGTTTCACAAAATCTAACGTGGCGCCCTCTAGCAGACAAAATATACAGAGTAAAAAAATAAAGTTAAGATAAATATGCCATGTTTGGTATCATTTGAAAGGGCTTTACTTGTACATTTTGAATATATATATATTACTAGCATTTGCTTGTGACTTTACCTGTATTCATGGGCTGATTGCATATAATTCACATCTTTTCGTTCATAGATAGCTTCTTTACTACTTATCAAAATAAGACCACTGCAGAACCATTAGAAGGGCCTTGATATTCTGTTGGTTATGAGCTATAAAGCTTGTCACCAAATTTAGTATTACACCCTCTAGCGGACAAAAAGTTCTATGTTAATATAAAATTAAAATAAATATACCGAATTTGGTATCATTTGAAAGAGCTTCACGAGTACTTTATGTTTGTACATAATCCCGAGTAATACTTCGTAGAAATCTGAATGTAAACGAGGGTTTGGTAAACGGAGCGATGGAAGTGGTGAAGGCCTTTGAATGGCCTGCTCTTCGGCGCGATCAGTTGGAACAGGAGAACAGCCAAGCGCTGTTCTCATACAATTTGACGATGCATCCATAAAAGCAGATATTAACGGACTTATCAAAATCGAGCCTTGCCTCACTGAATTTGACGGCTTGAGGGGGTCTGGGCAAATTCAGCGTAAAATGCTCCCGCTGATTCTTTCTTGGGGTTGTACTGTACATAAATTACAAGGTTGTACTCTAGATAAAAAAGTTATCGATCTAGGAAAGTCATTGTTTGCTAAAGGATAGGCCTATGTCGCTCTCAGTAGAGTCAAAACCATAGAGGGATTATTTATAAGTACCTTGGATCATAATAAATTACTTAAAAATCCACATGACGGTCGATCGTTAGCAGAATTAGTTAGATTAAGAAATCTTCCCAGGTCCTCTTTTTTTTAAAAAAATTATAAACTAGTGCTTGACTGCAATCCCGCCTGATGGTAAGCAGTGACGCAATCGTTGATGGTAAAGCGCACTAGTTTATTAAGCCTATTCACTTAAAAAACTTAGGAACAGGAAAGATGACGGCAGTTGAGCCAGGTGATGCAATGTTAAACACAAGACCAACACGACCAACGATGCTGCGCCAGAGAAAGATTGATCTGGAGACTCTCCACGACCAAACTCCCGACACAACAACATTTGGCGCATCGTACCCGCCACGCTCAGAACCGTCCTCCGTACGGCTTCACCAGACATCATGACGAATCGCTTGGCGGCAAGACTTTGTCTGGTGGGTGGTAACTTCTGCCGGCAGCCGATGTTATGGCCTACCACCGTTAGAAAAACATTCAATCTATTTATACTAACGACCTCATCCACTAATTCATGACCCCTTCGCTGCCATCGACGCAAATGTGCGTCGCTACTACGAAAAACCGGGAGCTTCATACGGGGAAACCGTTGCTATACGCGCTACGATCCACGCGCTACGAAGTAGTAAAATAGGACATCTCTACATTCTCTATATATTACTATACGCCGATACATAAGTCAAAAGAGATGTCGTATGTTAACTACCTAGTTTTTAGTTCGTCAATTTAACTTTTGTTAATATTATGCGCCACAAATACACTAATAACACCAAAATAGTACAAATAAAAAAAAAGTAAAAAAACTAAAACCCAACTACGACAAAAAACGATGTTGAAAAAGTATAAAACAAGATTTTCAGAATACTGAACTGAACAAAGTTGCTAATGTAGTTGTAAGTAAATGGACACAGTAGAGTCTACCAAGATGCCTTCGTTGTAAATTGACAATAATGTCATACAATACTATTCTGAAGTATGCAATATTCACTATGTAGAGATAAATTTTCATGTTTGGAAAGGCGTAGTCACACGTTACATATACCTACCTACCGTAGCACTTTGATAACGTGTGACTACGCCTTTCCAAACATGAAAATTTATCTCTACATAGTGAATATTGCATACTTCAGAATAGTATTGTATGACATTACTACTGTGTCCATTTACTTGCAACTACATTAGCAACTTTGTTCAGTTCAGTATTCTGAAAATCTAGTTTTATACTTTTTCAGCGTCGTTTTTTGTCGTAGTTGGGTTTTAGTTTTTTAACTTTTTTTTATTCTTTTGTGACTTTTCATGAAAATACTGAGTGAATAGGAAGGAAGACGGCAGTTGAGTGAGGTGATGCAATGATAAACCCAACAATGCCACCAATGATGCTGGGCCAGAGGGAGATTGGTCTGGAGACTGCGGGGACGCCCGAACCCCCCCAGGGATCGCCATCGGGTCCTCTCGTCCGGTCGCCAACCGGCACGATGGGGCCACCCTGGGATTTTTCGTAGTTGGCGGGGCAGCCTTTCGTATGTGGCTGGCACACTACTTGGGCCCCCAACTACCTGCGGTCGGCCAGCGGAGAACCGTGCTTCGGATCCCGCTACCCTCCACGAACAAACTCCCGACACAACACCATCTGGCGCATCGCACCCGGTACACATCGCAACACAACTGCTCAGACCCGTCCTCCGTACGGCTTCACCAGACATCATGCCGGAACACGACGAATCGCTTGGCGGCACGACTTTGTCTGGTGGGTGGTAACTTACGCCGGCGGCTGATGTTGAGGCCTACCACCGAGAAAGTATAAGTGTATAAGGGAAATGTGTAAGCTCGATCAAATGGATAGTTGTAGACCATATTTAAAACAATTAAAAATATTGTCAGTACCGTGTCTGTACGAGTTGGCGATATTTGTCAGATATAATTTAACGATGTGCGAAAATTATAAAAGTAAACGTCACAATTTAAAAGTTAACTGCCCTCATCACAAAAGTGCACCTTGGGCCGGATGACCGGTGGCTTTGGGATGTTATCTCTGAAGTAGGCAATGACCTGTCGCGCCATCCGTAATCCAGCCGAAGGCCGCAGCGAAGTCCTGGGATGCGGTGGTTTCCTTTTGCGAAACAGTCGTCTTGTCGAAGGGGGGTGCCGGAAGGGAGAGGGATATCTCACAGGGGACAGGGGGCAGATAACGCCCTCTTTAAGTTTCCCCAAACATCAGGACCCGAGGTGGCGGCGCGGAGTGCTCCACGCGCGCCTCTCTTAGACGTCGCAACAAGAGTCAAACACGTGACTCCCCTCTCTGGCCCGAGGAGGCCCACAGTGGCAGGTCGGCTGGCACCAATCGGGGGTGGTGGAAGCATTGTTCGTTCTCGCAACCCCATCACGCGTATCCATCACGGCGTAGGTTTGAGATAGAACATCGGAGTATTTTTCATCAGAAAGAATCTGACAGAATATGTTGTTTACTTTGTGCAGAAGGCAAAGTACTAGGTACGGTACTTGCCTTCTTATATTAAAGTATGAAGGTCTTTCAAAATCTTGACGCAATATCAACTTAGCGACAATCTGTTGTAGAAAGGAATTTTATAAATAATTTCTATTGTTGTCTATGACACCAATGAGACACAATCAACGTTAAAAACGTGTAAAAACGCAGGTAAATAAGAGATAATTTTGAGAGGTTAAAACTGAAATCCAACTGTAAAATTTATTGAAAATTACGAGAATTACTCCTCTGATACGTCAAGTTAGAATCTAAATTAAAACAGTAGTGTTCTGCACGTCACTATTACGTATAAAACAGAGAATAAATCTCGCTCTTAATACATATTTCTTGATTGTTTGCTTTGCTTTTAAGCGAGAGCAGTAAGCGGCAAACGTCAGCTCCCAACACTCGGCCAACTTAAGTCAAACAACAATAGTAATGTTACAAAATAGTGTGATGAGAAAAATTACAAACAATGGACCCTATTTTCATGGACGAGTAATGCACAGTAAAGGTTGCTAATCTAATTACAATCTACATAAACCAGTTAGTTAACTCATAACTTTCTTAGAAAACACTAAGACAAAATTAAGGCAGCTAAGAGATAAGACAGAAGAGAATTGTTAATACAATTAATGGAACATTTCATTGTGTTACAGGCCAAAGACAAAAAGCTTATTTATCAGGATCAAAGAATACTCATTTTCTTGAGCTAGACGAATTGTTTGGTACTAAATGAAAGATGTCTGGACTGAACTGGCTGATGACGTGCCGGATATTTATGTCAAGTTGACATTAGGGAATTTGTTGAGCATTAACCTTTCTTCTTCATAATCAACCTACGACATAGGCCTCCTCTATGTCGGAGGGAGTGAATCGTAATACACCACCCAAAGAGGGTTACGAGATGTCACATGACTAATTTATGGTTTGAAATCACCGGTGATAATTTACCCATTTACGGACGTTATTTTTTTTGTTTCTGCATAATGCATCGCTACTTACCATCAGGCGGGATTGTCAAGCATTGTTTCATAATATTTAAAAAATAAAGAATAATAGACTCAGGTGTACAACAAGCCAGCAAAATAAAAAAAATTGGCAAAGATTTAATGCTATACTTACAGATGTCAACTATCGACTCCTGAGCAATCAGTTCAACAGATAATAGCCGCCATAAAGAACTGTCATTAATCACTAATGTTTGACATCAATTCATCATTTGTACAGCCATTACTGTGTGAAGTTCATCGCTGTGTTAGGAAACCGAAGTCCTGCAAATTACAAAACAAAATATAATTTTACTTTTACCAATAAATGTCCTGAAATACTAATTTCCTTATTGTCACCCTCTCACCGTGCATGGCTCGTATATTAATGTAGTAATCATGTCCTCATCTTGTAGAAACTTAGCTCCTAAAAAGAAATCAATTCGTTTAGTCTTCTAAGAGCTACTATAAATTTTAATAAATCGTTGCATTATATTTATGATATACCATTTAAAAAAAAATTTTTTAAATAATCTAGATTAACAATATATTCATTGCGTGTCCTCAAACCTAATTACCGCAGCCCACTTGAGAGGCAATACAAAAATACAGCACATCCCCGCTCATCTCCACTCGTATTTGCCGCTAGAGGTAGTGTAACTTTGACAAACGATCATTAGATGCAGCCAGGCAGCGTCATTAGCCAGACACTCGACACACTACCCCCCCCCCCCCCATGCCGGCTCCCCCTAAGCGTCATTATAAAATCTCCCACACGCCGACGCGTTATAACAAATGTGGAAAAACTACGGCCTCATTGAAATATGAGGTTAAATTTATTTATGTGCGCTCGTTTCTGTACGCGGCTGGAGTTAAATAAAAATATTTTGAATGCGTTTTTTATGCTTCTCATTTATTTTTCATATAACCTTCCCTTCTTGAATGAGAAATAAAAGAAACCAATTGAATGCGCTCTTGCTATTATTTGACCGAAAAACTACATTTGGCAAGTTTACGTTGCATTCTCTTTGTAAATAAACTACGTCATAAACAGCTGGTCAGAACCAACTAATTTAACTAGTTCATTAAGTGAGTAAGCTTACTACCGAAAAGCTAGTTTTTAAACGAATTAACACTACCGTAATTCGCGAAATTAAACATAATTTTCTAAAACAATTCTCTCTCGTAGATGTTGTCTACGACAGGCGTAGCTGGCGTAGCGGGCTCTACGAAAACGCTACGATTTAATTAATGCATTTCCAGAAAACGGGTTAAAAGCTTTGCTTTACACACAGTGAGCTCAGTCTAGTTATGCTAGTTTGTATTATATACAAAGTATGCATGTGAAGTCAACTAGTTATGTGAACGTAGGTCACTCCGGCCGAGAAGCAATTAGTGAGATTGAACCACGTCACGTCAATGTGGAGCTTAATAGCAGTTCTTGTGGTCAATTAGAGTTAAAAGAACGTGTGGTAAAAGAAAATAAAGAGCAATGGACCCTATTATTACCTACGATGCTTAAGATCAAGATCAGAGTTGTTTTGCTGGAACAGTTAGGCAGCCATTTATGTACTTTAGTTGTTTTTGTTTTACTTCATACTATAAATACGCCTTATGTCTCCAACGGGTTGAGCAGATGTGAACCTATAATACACGCAGATATATTTAATTCCCAAGTTTTAGGGGCAAGCCTATTATCAACAACTTAAGATAAGAATAATCTATATTCGACAACCCAATAACAGTTTGTTCGGACTAAGAACTTCAGCCTGTGTGGTAACGGGCTCAGAATAGTACCAACCCATATCCTCTCGTGGGTGTCATAAGAGGCGACTAAGGGAACTCTCACCAAGGAAACGGGCACCAGCGCTTCTCCTGTGGAATAACAAATTACTGCGATCCTCAACCAGCCTGACAAGCGTGCGGATTATGGCAAACCCCCCCAAAGCAATGAAAGCCTCTATTATTATCTATATAAATAAAAATGAATTGTTGTTCGTTAGTCTGGTTAAAACTCGAGAACGGCTGGGCCACTTGAGCTGATTTTGGTTTTAAAATGTTTGTCGTATTCCAGGGTAGGTCTACACGGTGAGCAAATAAGGAAAAATTGCGAGTAAGATAGACTAAAACGACAATTCCATTTTCCCATATAAAAGTTGACCACTTACTTTCTGTCAAACATTTGACAGTATTTGTACTCTCAGTTCCACTCGAATTGAAGAACGTATTAAAACAAGACTTTTGAATCGACAACATAATATCAACTTTGCTCATAAAATCGTGTATTTAAATTTCAAAATACAAAAATAATAATTAATGGGTTGACATGTTTGACGGATGCCAACCTTACAGTGTTACCAACTCTCAAAAATATTTAAATACGTCCATGGATACAACGTGTAGGTGCGCGAATCAGCTATATTTATATAATATAGCATAACGTTATGCTATTAAAAAATATTATAACACCTTAATATTTGCGTTCAGCTTTTTTACCATTTTCATAGAGCACACAGAAATAATGCCACACTTGTCCGATTCAAACCATAATTAATGAATAATAAAACCGTGTATTATCTTAAAACAATATTTCTACAAAAACGGACCCGAAAGTTACTCAGTCGTACCGAAGAACACTCCTGACTAGATTAGCACTGAAGAAGAGCAAGAAATTGCCTTAGTATGGCTCGACTGCGTGCTTCTGACTCACAAGAGCAAAGGGAAGCAGCCCGTGAACCGCTTGGTTTACAATGCGAAATAATCGAGTAAACCTCAGAGTTTAACAGCTAGATAATTTACGAAACACAAGAAGAAATTCATCAAATACTGATTTGATTCAGGCAGCGTTTCAATACGATTGCAGCAATGATTACTGCTTGCATACTAGCGTTTGGTGGAACAGGCAAGACATTCCTCATGTCAGCCACTGTTCAAGCAAAATCCAACATTGCCGTTGCAGTTGCTTCTTCTGAAATAACAGCCACATTGCATAATCTGCATTAAAATTTCCGTTAAATCTTCAATCTATTGAAGAACAAACATGTCACATTACAAAGCGCTCCGCTATGGCCAAAATTTTATCCGAATCGAAGATCATCATCTGGGACGAATGCAAAATGGCGCATAAACGTGCATTGGAAGCATTTAACCGAACATTGCAAGATCTAGGTAATGACTCGAGATGTTTTGGAGGCGCAATGATTTTACTGTCAGGCGATTTCCGCCAAACATTGCCAGTAATTCCCAGATCGACTGCTGCCAACGCAATAAACGCTTGCCTCAAATCATCGAAACTATGGCGCCATGTTAAGAAACTTCAGCTGACAACAAACATGAGAGTTGCATTGCTGAACAATACATCTGCTGAAGACTTCTCTGAGAAATTGCGGAATATCGGTAATGGTCGAGTACCTGTCGACGAATCGAGCGGACTAATTTTATTTCGGTAGAATTTCTGTAACTTTGTCTTATCGAAAGACGAACTCATCAACAAAGTATTCCCAAACATCATTACTAACCTCAAAAATAATGAATGGTTGAGTAAGCGAGCTATATCGGCAGCGGAAAATAATGATGTAGATGACTAAAACTACATAATTCAGAATGAGAACATTGGTACACTGCATTCCTTAAAATATATTGACTGTGTAACAAATGAAGATGATGCCACCAACTATCCAATGGAATTTTGAAACTCCTTGGATGTACCTGGCTTACCACCGCACACTTTACGACTAAAGATTGGTTCCGTAGTAATCATGATTCGAAACTTAAACCAACCATAACAACGGAAGACGGGGTAAGTAAATTTATGAACAATTTGATTTACGCCACAATACTCAACGAAAAATTCAAAGGTGAGGAAGTTCTCATTCCGAGGATCTCGATGATCCCAATAAAAGGTAGCCTATGTCCTTTCTCAGGGTCTAAAGATTGTCTGTGCCAAATTTAATGAAAATCGGTTGAGAGGTTTAAGCGGGAAAGCGTAACAGACAGACAGACAGAGTTACTTTCGCATTTATAATATTAGTATGGATTATCATAATTTAAAAAGGAAAAAATTTGATCATGTGATATTGCATTTAAGGCGGAACAAAGTTCGCCGGGTCAGCTAGTATATAATATAAGCTAAGGGGGACCTTCAGTGGACCTCTGAAGGCTGAAGAAGAAAAAGATACTCAACACTAAATGCTAGAACTTCATACTCAGCAATAGCCCTTGTCACCACTACACCTTCGGAACGACATTAACATAAAAAAATGCGTTACATTTTAATAAACTCAAAATATAATTAGTATGTAACTGATATTTAATTAGCATGTTCTTGTGGCTAGACCGATTACACAAAGTTCTCAACTAAGTCCCATTAGAACGCCGACGGTATTCGCCACTATTTGCAACCCAATCGTGTTCTAATATTAATTAACAACCTTTGTGTGATCCCATTGTGAGCCAGCCCCCGCACAATGGCAGTCGACCTCACACAATGGTTTATATTGGCCGTGCTGCCTTTTGTCCGATTACCATTGTATACAACTATTGGTGATGGAAAAATGTTATTCTTTTTACTTCAGGAAATTTTTCAAAGTCTTTTATCATATTTTGTATTCAGTGGATAGAGTATTTGGCTAAAAAAAACTAATTAGTCCGTCAGTCAGATTTCCAAAAAATACATGAGATGTATATTTTATTTAATGAAATCAATAAAAATTGACAAAAATAAAAGGCATCAAAGATCAGGGGTGGTGGCTGGTGACGTCACTGGCCGCTAAAAAGTGTAGCGTACAGTGACAACACACGAGTTTTCAACGCGCTGTGTCGTCTTTATTTTTTGTTTATATGAAAAAAGAAAAAATACGTGTCTAGTATTTTTTAGAAATCTGACTGACAGTCTAATTAGTTTTTTTTTTTTTAGCCAAATACCCTATTGTGGAATAAAAGCAGTTGGTATCTTGTCCGTGGTCTAGTCATTGTAGTGTCCTGTAAGAACACTACAATGAACTAAGATGAGTTTTAGTTCCGTATCCAATTGTGAGGTTGAAGTTTTCGGAAAAAAAAATGTGTTTTCGTTGCCGTCAAAACAACAAATTCTAAAAACAGAATTTTAATGTTTAAATAGGGTACGGAAACCTATAACCGGACAAGTGGGAGTCCGACCCCCACTTGTGCGGTTATTTTATGTTTACCACTGACCTACCTTCTGTTACTAACGGCACAAGGATCTCGCGCGTGCCTAAAATCGGAATTATTACCAAGTCTTTTTTCGATACATTTCTGCGACAAATTTACAAATATTTACCAACAACCCCTGTCAATGTCATTTCGATAGCCCCAGATCATTGTAGCTCCCGGTCGGACAACACCTACACTACATGTGTCGAGGGAACTCTTGTTCGGTTTCTTTTTCAGGCATTGCTGGCAACGAAGAAAATTGTTTTTTGGAGCTCTAAACTTATTTATGTAAGGGTCGTTGTGAACAAATTAATTGTGATTGCACAACTCTGTCTATTAATTTAATCTGTCACTTCACACCCGCACGTTCTATAACGTACAGTCTTCAAAATGATTTATAGGTAACTCAGTTTCTATAATTATAATTAATCCTTGACAAGATCAACTTGTTTCATTAGATCGTGCGGGGATTTTTTTTTGCCAGTGAAATAGATAAGTTTCCTTTTGTTGATAAAAATTTAACTTGAATTATTAAAAAACACATTTTTTACAGAATTTTCTCATCGAAAATCTCGGGACGGGTGATTATTAGCTCTCAAGTATTGTTATATAGAATTTAGTCAACTTTGAGCAACTATGTATTTCACTATATGTACATATAATTCTTTGAAAAAGAAATGCCTTACAATAACATGCAACACATTCAAATAAACATAAAAACACACTTCACTTAACCACAACGAGGTCCGCACACACTAATTTAAACATTCAAACGCAAACACATAGCCCTTTCACCTGTGTCTTACATAATTAGAGCACATCGTTACGGCAGTGTGCTCATACCCTTGCACGGCACTCGCAGTGTGAACAAGACTGTGGAGCGGCTCTGACGTCATTTTATTCGTAAACTTATTAAGTATGTGTTTAATAAAGGTTGTGGCTGTAAGGTAGGGTGACCGGGGTTGCTTTTGAATTACCTTTGCGTAATATGCTGCAAATAGAATTACTGTACCTTTAACATAAAACTTATTAAGAATGAAATAAAATTAACGTTGTTTTTGTCTTCAAGTGTACGTATAACAAAAACAAATTTACTGATGATTTTGAGTTTCAGTCATAAAGTTTGTTTTATATGTGTAATTTTTTGCTTCTGTATTGTTTTGTGTGTGCTACGTTTTTGTATATAAATAAATTCTACACACATAAATAGATACTTAAGTATCTATTTATGTGTTGTAGAATTTAGTATCCTAACGTAGAAGTAAGTTTAAAATTGTTACTAACAAAATGAGTCACTGATACTCGAATAACTAAAAATTTATTATTATTATTATTATAAACCCCTTTTCCCGCTCTGGGCGGAGCAAAAGGCGTGGCAGACTTTTATTGACTAAAACCCACCCGAGTTTCTTCACTTGCCTGTGCGCCAAGGCCACCGTTTCTTTTTTTACCAACCCGCAACTCTGACCAAGGAGGCATTGGTCTTCGTGGACCCAGTCTCGACGTGCTAACATCTCATTGAGGCGCGCGTAAAACAACGCGCCGTCGACGCGGGCCTAGTCCTTACCGGACGTGGCTGTATTGTAAGGTTTTTGTTTCGTATAAGGCGGGAGGAAACGGCAGGGTGTCACCACTATCGGAAACGCTCTGAGGACACGGTGGAGCATACGGTGGAGTTCTACCCGGCTCTACCGTCAGGCGGAAGGTGAGGGCGCCGTGGTGCAGTCCTCAAAGAGGGGACATACTGCCGCTATTGTGGCGTGTCCAAGTCATAAATCCCTCAAAATAAAATGAGGCAAGATTTCAATGAAGAAACTCATGACCTCCTTACTACTTCTGCACTATCCATACTAATATTATAAATGCGAAAGTAACTCTGTCTGTCTGTCTGTCTGTCTGTCTGTCTGTCTGTCTGTCTGTTACGCTTTCCCGCTTAAACCTCTCAACCGATTTTGATGAAATTTGGCACAGACATTCTTTAGACCCTGAGAAAGAACATAGGCTACCTTTTATCCCGGAAAAATTTGATGTTCCCGAGGGAAATCTAAAAAGCGCGATATAACCGAACTCCACGCGGGCGAAGCCGCGGGCGGAAAGCTAGTGATTCTATAAAAATATCATCGTGAAAACTTGATGAAGTAAGCGTGAAGGGAGCTGTCACTCCAACTGATGTTAGGCATTGACAGTTCACTTTAAACTCACTTTAGTCATTCGTCAACACCAAAAGTAATCAGCTAATTTGACGGATGAAACTTATTAAGATACATCGGGCAACTTCGACATTTATTATCTCAAAATGTCATTACCTACTAGTTGCTAATTTACTGTCAATCAAAGTTGTTATTTAAATCCCTCTAAATCCACTTTCTAAATTGATCAGCTGTTTACAAGAAGGCTGAAAATTCTGTTTACTGTACCTACATTCGTTGAATTTCAAAGGCTCCATAATTGAAAGACCTAGTGCCTAAGTTTCAGGCGTATAGGAGTACAGTCGGCAAAATGTGAAGCTGTTTAGGCATTCATTGATATTCGTGTGAGGAAATTTTAATCCACACTTTGTTAAATGCTGACTAGTGCTTATAGCTAAGTAATATCAGCGATAAGGACCGATAAAGGTGAGCTACGCTTCTCGCGGTTGTTCTTTACACAAATCAAAACGCCTCTGTCCCTCTAAAAGCACGATAAGCCGTTCGTCTTGGCTGTCATTCATGGATCTATGATAGCCGGTGTGGTTGAGCGGAGGTTGTGGTTGACAGCTGAGCGGAACCTAGGCTAAAACGCGAAAGCCGCGGATGCAACCGGGATTATACGCTGAGATGATGATGATGATAACAGCCGGTGTGGTTCGTCACAAGCTCAAATATTTGACTACTAGTCTTACCACGGTTCTATATTACCCAGTAACTTAATTACAGAGATCAAATAGGCAAGCACTCCATGTAAAATATATACTATAGATACTTGTATATGTATATCAAAACGCTCTTAAACCAGTGATTCCGATATCCTATTTACAAAGTGAACAATTTCATTTAATTTATCACAAGTCACCACTTGCCCGCCGGTTGGTGTCGCGAGCTTGTATGCGTGCTTGTTGCACAGAAAACTCTGATTGCGAATATTCTTTATTATGTACACCATATTGGTTATAGAACACATATGTAAAGATTTTACAATGGGCTGTCTTATCGCTAAGAGCGATCTTTTTCAGACAACCTTTGGATGAAATACTAAGGGGAAGGAGAGAGAAATAATTTAGGTAGTCTACAGTGTACTATTTAGATAGACTAAGTGCACCAGCTCCAAGTATCCACCTACACACTCACTAGTTCCGCTCAGTGTACATAGGTACCGTTCAATTGCAATATTGGAAAAGTTTCCTTCAATTTCATTCGTCAAATATTTTCAGAGCTAGTTTCCAATGCTTCAGAAAAGTTAAATTTGTTTTTTGTTTAAGCGTGCGTGATTCGAATGAGAAATTAATGTTCAGATTCTTTTGATTGCTGTTTAGTGTGAGTTGTAAACATGGCGTGGGATTTTCAGTTTCAATTCGATTATCAGATGTCAGAGCAAATACTTATGAAAGTGACATTAATAACTCTTTAAAGTGAGTTAAAACTGCTTCGATGACAATAATTTAAAAATAAACTTGAGCAAAACAATAATGAAACACTACAATAATGATGATTTATTTAGTAATTTACTTATATTGTTAATACGGCATCCAAAAGCCAATTAAATTAACATTACAAAGTTAAACAACGCAAATACATCATGAAATTCAAATAATAAAACAAATTAAAATATAAACAGTAGAAAAAAGCAGAGTTACAATATAAACGGAAATAAAATAAAACAGAATAAACAAATTCATTAAATATTGTTTTCACAAAACGCGCATTAAAATTTTAAAATCATCTGCGAACATATCACAGTTCGGGTAAGCTTCCATGAGGCTATTCAGTGCGGAAAGAATGCGAGGTATATTGTAGAAGCAGCTGAAACTACAAAATTCCTGGTTCTAGAAATAGATAAATATTTTAATGGAAAATCACACATTAATATTTTATATATGAAAATGAGTAAATTCGCATATGCTTTACATACATTGTCGTCAGTAGACAGCTGTGCTCCTCATTGCTTATTACGGCACAGCAGAATCCCACTTACGATATACCCTGTTTATACAATTAGATTTAGCGTGTTGTTAAATTGAATCCAAACCTTTGGTACATCTTGTCGATATAGTTTCACGTCATAAGCGACAATACCCACTGTTTTATCGATTCGCTTAGACAATATGAATACGCTACCGGTCATATATGAAACAATTCAGAAAAGTTGGAAAGAATGGCCGACATTTCTACTTAAAAAGAGGCTTCGAAACATTGAATACTTAAAAATACTATCATATAATGGAATTCCAGATTGCTGTATGCATTGCTAGTGATAAGCTAGTACGTAATTAACCCGCTGGATAAGAAACATAAAATTTTCTGAAAGATTTATTTTTATAATAAAAAGTGAAGGGGATTTTTGAATTAGTCCTCTAAAGGGGTGAAATACGATAAAATTAACGTTTTTGTGTAAGTTCATTAATATTGCCGACGCGGCATTCGATCAGACTCACAGCTTGATAAGAAAAAACTATTCTGTTACCATAAACTTAACAAGATCAGCAAAAATTACTTCTAAAATTCCTATTTTTATTATTTGAAAACTGTCAGCAATATTTTAAATATCTTTAGTGACCTCTGCGCTGTCACCGACGACTCCGTGGTAGTGGCAAATATTTTGTGAAAATAACATTTCAGATTCAGTCGAGCTGTCTGACAACTCGATCCAACACGAATAAAAGAACATCTTAGTTCTGATTTTTTCATTGATCCGAGGAATAGTTTTGAATTGTTTACAATAATTCCATACAAAATCTATTAGACGCAGAACTTTATTTTACGATTCGAAATTATCTATCTACTTATTCGTAAATCAGCCTTTCATATCTTACCAATTATCTACTAGGTACCATTTAAAAATAAACTACGGGAAAAATCTACCTAACTTAGCCTGAAATTAAATAGTTTGCACTGGCCAGCTCGCCGCTTGCAGCCGTTTAGCCGTCTAGCAACGCTTGCTAGTTGACCACACAATGTTAACGAGCGGTTTGATTAGAGGTATATTGTTATCACTGCTGGAGTCCTCAATAACACTTATGTACATTTAGAGTAGCAATCATCATCACCATCATCATTTCAGCCGAAAGACGTCCACTGCTGGACATAGGCCCTAAGGATCTCCACGACGACCGGTCCTGTACCTCCCGTATCCAGCGGTTTCCCGCGACCTTCACTAGGTCGTCGGTCCACCTTGTCGGGGCCCTAACCCCGCTTCGTCTTCTAGGGCGTGGTCGCCACTCGAGAACCCATCGGCCCCTTCGGGCATGGGTCCTACAGGCAATGTGCCTACTGGCACTTAAGTGTTGCAATTCTTCGGGTTATTTCGGTTACTCTCGTTCTTCTGCGGATACCCCAAGCATAGCCCTCTCCATTAATTGCACTCCAGCAAATCAGGGGTAATAATAGATTTGGGAAAACTTTCATTAAATGTTATTATGTCACTAAAATGTCTCGTGGTCACAGTTCAGCTGGCTCCGTCAATGACTCCTCCACAGAATAGATAAAATATCTGTTCTGTACCCATCTCCACATTTAACATAATAAATGTATTCTAATAAATAGGCACGCACTTGCCAGGCATCAAGGTAAGCTCCCAAGCAGCCCGCAATGTATCGCAAGGTATCTCCGGCATGTGATTACCCTTAAATAGTCCGGAGTCGTGTTGTGGGCAATGCGGTTCTTCTCTCTATAACAAAAGTATTTCGACACGACAGCGAAGTAGGCCTAGCAGTTTTTATCGTCAACATTTTTATAAATTAGACATTGTTTTTTATTAATTTACTTTTTGACATTTTTTTTTTTTCGACTTCTGGTGTAAAGACGAATTATAAAGAATAATATCGCCACTTGAAAGTTAGAAAATAAGATTTATGAAAGTTGTATGCAGTCACGAGTGGTTGCCCTCTTTGATTTACTTTTTCTTATTTTTTCTGTATCATCATTCCGATAGCTATAAAATGCCATGATTAATGACGGTGGATGCATCGTTGTCTTTACGAAATGACGTAGGTTTTAGGATCTTGTACACAAACGGTAAAAACGGGATCTTATTACTAAAACTTGACTGTCTGTCTGTCACCAGTTGGACAGTTTTATTTTTCACAGATGATGTAGGTATTTTAATGATAGAGGATTGTACAAACACTTTTTCAAGTCAATCATTTATAATTAGATGATTTCTTTTGCTAACAATAACAATACAAGAACAATATTATGTAATGTGGTTAGTAAATGGTACAGAACAAAACATACATTATGCCCAGCTAACACATTGTACAGTTATGTGTGTGATAAAATACATTATTCATATCGCACCTTTAGGACAATAGAGACCTAATTCGAAATTTGAAGATTTCAGTGTTGACTCATAAAATTACCTTGCATGGCCATCTTCGTCGCCTGTTAATAAAACAGAGACTTAATATGGCGTAGAAAGGCACAAACTTATACTTCGGTCTCTTCACTCTGTCCTCTTCCTCCGCTCCTGTTCAATTCGAGAGAGTCACAAGCAGTAATGTGCCGCGAGTGTAATGCTCAGGTCGTTACTTTTTTATTACTGTGGAGACCTAGACCTGATTAGAACGCTACAAGACTAAAACTTAAGGTATGTAGATGTAACTATTTTTGGTAAAGTAGAGACCTATTTGTTATTGAGTCTATTTCATAACAAATTGTCTCTAAACAGCAATGACTTATTTGTCATTGAGTCACTCTTTGATTTAAAAAAAATACGAATTAAAGACCCAATCATCATTTGGTCTATGCCATTACGAAACTAGTGTTTATGATAAAAGCTGATTTATGATTATGCTCCTCTTATAATAAATATGATTATATTTTCACAGACTATTTTAGACATGGGTCTACCTACATACCAAATCGTTTTGTTGTCTTGTTAAATGTGTCATATTATATTTGAATTTTTTTCTTCTAATACCAGTAGCTCATCTAATAATTCTAGAAGATCATCATCAACATCCTCTTCCAGTTCCAGCAGCAGTTCTTGTTTAGGTTAAGCGAATGACCATTTCATAGATGGGCCATCAACATCTAATTTAACCGGTCATATATTTGCAAGCAGGAATACATGTAGTAAAAAAAAGTTACCACCAGTCACCTATTAACTCAGATGAAAGCCATGTGGATATAAGTGACTCAGACCCAACCTATACTGTAGATAGGTCTAGGTCCAATCTTAGAAATACTACTTCTTTATCAAGCTTTAGCTCCAGTTCTTCATCTTCGTCCAACACCGCAGCATCTAATAACACCTGTTCGCCTAATTCTGTCGTGAAAGTTCCCAGACGATCTGAAGAATGCGCACTCGAAATCCATCAAAATGAAATCTAAATGTAACAAAATTTTAAGAAATCCTGGAAAGTCGACGTTTCTATGATGACCAAAAAGGAAGCACAGGCCCGTATAGTTAAAGATGCATGTAAATGTAGACACCAATATTCTGAGAATGTAGCTGGTTCCGATAGAAATTAATTATTTGAAACACACTCTCTTTGCAACATCGAACTGCATAGACTTTACATAATTAAGCCTAGCTGCAAATATACTAACGCCGCTAACCCATATAGCAATATCTGTATTTGTAAGACGTTCTTTATTAATATGCAAGGGATATGTGACCGTCAAATTAGAACCGTTAAAAAGAAAACTGACCCGAAGGTTTCGTAAGTAAAGACTTAGAGGTAAGCTAGCACTTTGGAAGAAAATTCACGGATCCACTACTGCAAGAATAGAGTCTCATTATTTGTGCGCAACAACTTCCAGGGGCAGACGATTATGGACCTCTGGAGAGATTTCGATAAATCTCAGAAAGAAGAAGGAAAACCAATATGTGACTATTGGTTGTATTACGAAATCTTTACAAAGAAATTTAATATAGGTTTTATGTAACCAAAAAAGATAGAAGAAGTGCGACTTCTGCTTAGATTATGAACTTGCTACTCTTATTCACAAGGTGGCAGTTAAAAAAATATAATTATGATTATCATCAGAAAGAAAAGGTTCTATGTCGAGAAGAAAAACTTCTAGATTGTCAGAATATAAATGAAACTAACATTTGCGCAATCGATGTCGATAACATGGACGATTTGCAGGCTGTTATGCAGTGTCCCACTGGAGACATATAATCTTTTTTTATTATTCCAAACTAAATTGTCATAATTTTACAATAGTAAAAATGTTAAAAAAAGAACAACAGTTCAAAAGCGTAAAAAATAAAGAAGATAACGATAATCAAATGGGGACATACCGTAACGTAGGTATATAGTTATTTCTGGGACGAAGTTCAGGGAAAAAGGAAGGGCTAACGAGATTGGGTCATGTATTTTAAATAATTTACACCATTTAAATGAGCAGAACCCCAACAAAGCTCTCCATGTTTTCTTATTCAACTCCCAAAAGCTGAAGGGGGTCAGTTCACTCTAAGGATACACTCCGAAAAGTAGGAGCCAAGGTGAACGGGCTTCTTATGGCGGTGAGAC
Organism: Sesamia nonagrioides; assembly: GCA_017933935.1. Classification (NCBI taxonomy): domain Eukaryota; kingdom Metazoa; phylum Arthropoda; class Insecta; order Lepidoptera; family Noctuidae; genus Sesamia; species Sesamia nonagrioides. Next base: position 745,279 of record JADWQK010000254.1, read on the forward strand.
ATGCTTTTGTTTTGGCGGCATGAATTCTCCACCATAGCCTCTCTTTCAGACGATATTGATTCCTCACTAGCCCGAGCATCCGGCAGGTACCTCTCCACAACTGTGGTGTCTTCTGCATACCCATAGATATCGCGCATCAGCAGATCGTTAATATGCAGCAGGAACAGATTTGCATAGAGAACAGACCCCTGAGGATCACATTAGTCCACATGGGCTCCGGTGAACATACGTCGACAACAACTCGGAGGGACCGTTCAATCAGGATAATTGTTACGGATAAAATTCGTAACAATCCAAGTACGTAACGCTCGTTATCTATTTTTGAAATTATTCACACAATTAGTCATGAATATCTAATTAAAGGGCATACACAGAATGAAGGAGATAATGTTCTTAAGCCTTATTGAAAAGGATATTAAGAGAAATAAAGTGTCTGGGCACACCCTCTACTAACCTCATCATCATCATCCCAGCGTTAATCCCAGTCGCATCCGAAGCCTTTTCAGCTTTGGAGTCTGGGGTTCGTCTTACCAGTCCAACTGCTGATATGGCTAAACTTCGACATTATCTATGAAGCGACTGCCATCTGACCTCCACAACCCGAAGGCGACATTGAAACATTGCAGTTAGACAAATTGTAGGACTTTTGAGGGCTCCAACAACCCGTAACGACTGCCACTAGATGTTCGTAGGGCAACCGGGACCAACGGCTTAACGTGCTTTCCGAGGCACGACCAGACCAGTACAAATATTCATATTCATGCATACAAATACTTGCACTGTGCGGGGATCGAACCCGCGCCACCTTGCGCAGCGGCCGCGTCCGCTACCGCTACGCCACGGAGGCTGTCACACCCTCTACTAACCTATGTTACCTTAATTAAGAACTGGCCTAAAAATGGTAAAACTATTTATGTGATACAGTTGATATACGAGTTTTTCAGCGATTTAAAGGTTCTACAAGAAAAATGGGGATATAATTACAATGAAGATGAACATAAAACCAAAATTATATGGACCAATGTCAAGGTTATGGAATTTTTTAAAGCAGAAAAGTTTGCATTTTGCTGTAAAGCCTCTTATACTCAAAGTGAGTTCACCATGATCAATATGAGAAATAAACGGAAGAATATGGTCAAACCAGAAGATATAACGCTAACCAAAGAATATATACAAAGATTAGAGCTAAGCGAACATAAGAAGAAAGTCTTACACGATCTTGTTGATAAAAACTTAATACATACCTGGTTATTATGCAGATTTGTATAACTCTATACTTTAATTGTTAAATTTTTCGAAATTCATGGTAATTGAAAAACTCATTTTTTTTTAAATTTTATATTTCAATAGTTTTAAATAATGTGACTTCATTGTTAGAAATACTACAGTTACTATCAAAGAAGACTGAGTAGCATTTGGTGGTCATTTTTGTATAATTTTCTTTTAGGTTTACTTTTCTTTACGACATACAGTTTTAGCATTTGTAAGCAGTAAAGTCTTTTGTCGGTTTACTTTTATAGTCAAACTTTTTATTACCTTAGTATGTATTTTTCCGTGTACTGAACATAAAAGTTTCCTTAAAACTATCTAAAAATTATTAATACAGTGACTTATTTGGGAATGAAACCAGACTTCATTACAGAGATTCAGAACTAGAGAGACCTAAATAATAAAAGGTCTTTTAAAAAACAATGGTTTCAGACAAACAAAGACCTAAATAAGCACTGTTTTTGTATAAATTAAGAAAAAAATATTATTAATTGTTTTAATTAATTTTTTTAATTATATGCGTGTTGGTAGATAAGTAAAGTAGGATATAAAATTAAAATAGTATGAATTTAATGAAAATGCAACCGAATAATCTCCTTTTTCTAAAAATATTGTTACAATATGAACCTTTATTCATCATTTCCCAAAAACTTGTTTTTTTGAGTTAGGTCTCTTTCATTCTAAAGGTGCGATATATTGAGTTATCGTACACAAAAAATTAAACACTTCAGAACTATTCATCTCTGCGTACCATCAGGCGGGATTCCAGTCAACCACTAGTTTATAATTATAAAACAAAAGTATATTTCTCAGATAAATCTGTTTTACGTTGTTTTTTGAAACCTGGACTTTATAAGTCTGAAATCGCCAACCCGCATTGAGCAAGCGTGGTGATTACGCTCAATCCTTCTCTGTATGAGAGGAGACCTGTGCCTAGCAGTGGGACTATAAAAGGTTGATGGTGAAATCTGTTTTTATCCGTATTTCAGTGTAGCGGGCTGTAATACAATCACACATGGATGCGCAAGCGCACTGCACCGCTCAAACGAACAACATGATTAGGCATACATAATCGTACATATTCGCCGCGCGTAAGAAAAAGAGGGAAATAATACTTCGTCTCCTACGCTGAACCGGCGGTCCACTCGCCCTCCATCTTACGAATTTTCTATCAGGTCACTTGACCGACGGAAGTTTGTAATTAAAAAAATTGCAAAAAGTACACATCGCCTCTAGAGAAGTTTTCACTTTACTAAAGTAGTAATAAATATAGCTTTCAGAATTTAACAATCGTAGCGCAGGTATATAAGGAAGTCACTATAATTGAAATTAAATGGATTGTTAATAAAACTGAGTACCAGAATTAAATGAAAAGGTTTTCGAAATATTGTAGACTAGCTGCGCTTCTCGGTTTCACCCGCATAAGTTTTGTCCGTTTGCCGTTTGCGTGAAAGAGTAACAGTCATCCATCCGTCTATACATTCACCCATACAATCTTTCACATTTAATATTATTAGGATTTTACTATTATTTTATAATTATTTTACTAATTGTAAGTACCTACTACTAGTACTGTTACTGTTATAAGCACTAGGAAGTGGCGAAGGGCCGGCGTTTCGGAGTCCAAAAAGTGCTGATTCTCAACCTAATTTTAAAAATGTAATAAAGAAAGAATAATGATTTTTATGAAAGAAAATACATTTATTCAGCACAGACTAAAAGACACAATACATCAGATAAAGAATACCATTATACAAGTAGAAAAATAGTAATAATATAATAAAGTGAAATGTAAATAAAAACTTTTTTACAAAAAAATAACCGACTTCCAAAAACCACTACAAAGTGAAAAATAACTAATTTCGGAAGTCGGTGTCTTTGGTTTTGTATATTCATTTTTTGACACCGACTTCCGAAATTAGTTATTTTTCACTTTGTAGTGGTTTTTGGAAGTCGGTTATTTTTTTGTAAAAAAGTTTTTATTTTACACTTTTTAGTTGTTAAAAATACTATGTATTCAGTTGCATCCGTCAGACTGGAAGCTGGCGCCAATATAGTTGGGAAACGACGTAATTTTGTTTACTTTAATTTTTACCCGTAAGTATTCCTTCAACTGCCTATGGTCTTCATCATCAAATTTACTGCAGACCATTATTTTAACCCAATGGGTGCAAAGGTCTCATCAATATAAATGAATGAATTCCAACCACAAAGTAGCTACTGTAAACCGTTGAGGAGTTCCCGGAACTGACCTTTGTCTTCATCATCAGAGCTCTTATGACAGTCACAACTCATCTAGGTGTAAAGTTCTTATCAATACAAATTAATCGAGCCCAAACACAAGGTAGCTGCTGTGAATTGTTGAGGAGTTCCTTCGACTGTCTCCCGGCTCCATCATCAGATCTTCTCCAGACCTTTATTAAATTATAGTGCTATAAAATACTTAATGAAATGCTAAGAAATGCACTTGTCGCCCCTGCAATTTTTTAAAGTTCCCCTTGTTTTCTCTGGTCTTCCACCATCGAACCCTGATATCCTTATCATGGGACCACCTTGGGAACGTCTTCTTTCCGACAGAAAAAGAATTATGAAAATCGGTTCATAAACGACGAAGTTATGCGCGACCAAACATAAAAAAAAAAAGCATATATACGGTCGAATTGAGTAACCTCCTCCTTTTTGAAGTCGGTTAAAAAAACAAATGTAGAAAACTAGCAGGAATGTGTGTGTAAGGACCAGAAAATAATTTGTTCAATTTATTTTTTGGTCTGCTTTGGTTATAGTTGCCATTTTAGAAATCATAGCCGTAGATTTTTCTAACATATATGTATTTGAATTTGCGCTCGTGGTCTGAATGCTGAATATACAACTACAAAAAAGAAACTACCCTCACTCAACAAATACGCAAATAAGGTCACAGAAGCTTACAACGCGTCGTAAAAATCAGTGTACCATTGTAAGTTATAGAGTACAGAGCGCATCACGAACTGAAGCCATTCCATTCTATCACGCGGATCTGCGAGTACCTAACTTCGAATCCACTACATCCGAATAGTAAATTCTAATCGCTTTGTTCTAAGACCCGAAGGTCAAGAAAGGGGGTAAAGGAGGGCAACAGGGGATCTGCATTGTGCCCGTACCCTCAGGAATGGCATTGTACAAGTGTCTAAATCGTACTTGTAGTTGGAGTAAATTGAAAGCTCTTGTGGACTGTTTTGCAGCGCCTGACGTGCAGCGGGGAAAAGGATATTAATTATTTAAAACTTGTCGGTATTCTTACACGACAATAATTACTTTCAGAGTAACATAATAAAAAAATAAAGTCAATGTGGAAATTCTCATGGAATCCCACGTCGTGGGGGTGAGGAGCGGTATGCCTGTCTCTCATTCACCGCTCCCCTGATTTATGTAAGTAGACTGATCTGGTGACTATGGCAACCGGTTTAATATAGTAAACGGCATGGTCATAGAATAAAGAGAGGGAAGTACGTTATCTTCATACAAACGGACCGCGCGCGGCTTGTATGTTTGCGCCATAGTATCTATGCGTCGCCGCACGCACACCTAAACACAATATTAGAGTGCCTATGACTGCGCTAGTCGCGGCTAGCACGGAACGAGGTTCGCGCGTCACGGCTTTTCGGCACATTAGCTTTTAAAAAATGATCACATAAACTGCAAAGTTGGTATGTCTATTTATGAACAAATAAAAGACTTATATTTTTCAAATTATATTTCTAAAAGTTATTTACAAGGATACGGATATATTACACATTAAAGTTTAATAACAACGCGTTTCGTAATAGTCGAAACCGAAGAAAGTAGGTATTTTTCTGTAGCTAATTTGTAATTTTGTATTAAATGTGTGATTCAATAGATGTTATGTTTGTATTATTTATATTTGTATTAATTTAAAATAAAAATAAATATGGTTCTTTATGTGTACAAAACTAAAAATAAAAATTACAAAAAAAAAAACTGACTAGTATATGTAAACTAAATACTAAGCAAATAATTGAAACATAAGCTCTTAGTCTATAAATATTTGTTAGCGGTTTGGGCGACAACCGTAACCGACGAAGCGCGGACAGTCGTCAACCCTAAGACAGTAGGCAATTAAATCGCGGATTGGGTCGCAGATAACCTACTTCCCTTCTTTATTCTATGGCATGGTGATCGTCGTTTGATATAAGCTAACAACACAATATCATAATCCCTTAGACCTTTTAGGATAGACACTTGTTCTAGAAAATATTGCGTCATAACAACTAAAATGTATTACAACCCTATCTATCCCAGTCATAACATGTCCATACCTTTTTGTCGAATGTTGGTCATCGGACCATTTTGCTAGGGACGTGATTCGTAACCACAATGTTGTCGATATTTCCCAGCCTAGCGCTTGTATTTTACGGATAATATCATGAAATACTGACTTATTTATTACACGATCGTTACGTCGTACGTTTTTAGTTCTTGGAAAACTAAAATATAGTATTTTTTATTTTTCTAAAATAACATTTGCATTTAATTGAAAACATGTGTAGATTGATATAGAAAGTACGTAGGATGGCAATTTGAACATTTTCTGCTTTACCAAAGAGGTTTCAGATAGGTTAGTGCGTGTCGGACCACGCAGAATGCCATCCGTAGTTGGGATGAATTTATCTCAAGAACAAACTTAACATTGTAGTGCATAAATATATTTTCCCATAACCCGCTAATATGATAAAGGATTAGAATTATAAATTCAAAACTTTGTAAGGATTTATGTTGAATATTTTTTTTTTTATAAAGGACAGATGGACGATTTTCGAAGTTATTCCTTTATTTGTGCTGCGAGACCTCGCTTCCTACCAAACATGAAAGTGCGTTGACTGCTTTTTTTAGAGCCAGCTCCAAGACAATGTAGGTCAGCATTATTTGGTATTAGAAAACGGGTCATGACAGACTGTCATGCCGACGGACGGGCGGAGGAATGGACGACAAAGTAATGCTATAAAGATTCCATTAATTCATTCTGAGGTACGGAACCTTAAACATGATGAAATACCTAATATGCATTTTTTACTTGTGCTGCGAACATAGTGATACTTATACGCAGTGCCAGCACCCAGGCTACAGCTTTTGTTTGGGTGGGAAAATCATCAATTAGCTTCACCCAACTTCGTAATAGAGGTCTTTCGTCGAATCCAGCTCGGCTGGGATGCGTTCGGGAAGCTACGCTACATTTTCTTTTCATCCAAGATACCACTGTGTCTAAAGGCTAAAGTCTTTGACTAGTGTGTTACCATTGATGACATACGGAAGTGAAACGTGGTCACTCACAATGGGCGTCATACGAAGGGCCACACAAAGGGCAATGGAAAGGGCTATTCTCAGAGTTTCTGTGCACGATCGAATTAGAAATGAGGAGATCCGCAGGAGAACCAGTCACTGACATAGCTCTTCGAGTTGCTAAACTTAAGCGGCAGTGGATGGGGTACATTGCACTTAGAACCGATGGCCGATGGGGCGGCAAGGTTCTGGATTGGCGGCTCCGTACTGGAAGACCCAGCATAGGAAGGCCCCCAACATGGTGGAACGATGACCTGGTGAAGGTCGCATGATAGCGATGGATGCGAGCAGTACAAGACCGGGCATTGGAAAGCCTTCCGTATCAGACTTTACCCGATTAAAACCCATTCGTGTTGCTTTATTTACTTATGCCATACCACGGTATCTCTTTCAAACACTTCGCGGCTCTGGCATCGGTTCTAGAGGACCCCATCACGATTTGCTGACATCTCTTTGCTCGCCGCTCGCAAGCCCGCACCTACAGTTGCCGGGTGTTTACTCGCGCTGACTACACCTAACTACCTATTTCTGAAAAGTCTAATTGCCTTCCCAGCTTTGTTTGTGTTAACTACGTAAAATAACCAATTTAAAATAAATTGGGTTTAACCTGCTACCGAGCCATTAAATAAGCCTCGTAAACTTTATAAATAGCTAAATTTACAACCCTCATCAGTATAAAGTCGGAACGGTAAAAAAATCAAGTATTTTCTGACAGTGGTGAGCTACACGTGGGTACTTACAAGTGAGCCAGACATTCACTACATCGAACAAGCACTTGATAAAATTTAAAGGCTAAAATTTTGGCGATAAACTTTTCATTGCTATAGACAGAGAGGACAGTAAGGATAGGTTGCAGCCGGGCTCAGTCATCCAAGACGTGTTTAAAATGGATGCTATTGCTCTGTAAATGATTTGGTGTTTTTTATAAAGGGGCTGAAATTTTGCTCATAGATTAGTAGTTTTCAAAGCAATTCTCACAACCAAGTGCACTCTCGCTTTAAAATGCTCACAGTATATTAATAGCTAATTAAAGTTAGCGTGTTTTAAATAATGACAGCTAATCAAGTTGAGAACTACAATCACTCACTTGATAAAATAAGTAGGTACTGAGGCACACTTAGAATCACTTTCAGTAACATTGAAAGCCACATTTCTTTTTTAATTCCAGCGATACATTTACTGATTTAATTTTTGCACAAGTTAGTACCGCTCGGCGCGGACGAACCCTTGCAATTATTATTCTGTGGTCGTCTCCCGCAAGAAACTTGCTATTTAGTTTCACCAAAACCAAATACAAAGTCAATAAGGTACAAATAAATCAGCCTGTCTGCGTAATAAAGAAATCTAACCAAGTCCCAGCCAGGATGAGGTCTATGCACACTGGACAGGTCATGCGAAATCTACTAACTTTAACTTTTGCTAATTGACAACTGCTTCGGAATGAATCCCAACAAAGATGATTATTTAAACTTTTACCGATGGAGTCTATTTTGAATTCGGATTAAAAGGAATGTTAGTCTTGAAAAGTTCAGTTAATACTATGTACATTTAACATTAATTTAATTCAATAACGAAACTGTACTGGCTCTGTAATTTGGTTAAATTAACCTTACAAAGATTAAAGAATTACTAAATTCACTTAAAGAAAACATAAATAAGCCTAGGACAGTGTTATTTCCCTTTACTTAAAACGTATTGCATAACGTCTCTATAGCAAATGGTAGGTTCAAGGCCGGCACTAAACATTTGCGGTCTTCCACACATAGTCCCATCCCACCACAAAAGTTAATGTCCCTTCCCATTCGCAGTCCATCGCGAGTGAACGACGACCATTATCATTACCATAACGACCACAAAAAAAAACCGACCCAGTGTGTACACGCCTTTACCCATATTGTTTCACTTAAACGACATTCTGAACTCGAGGGATTTACATATATCGGACCAGCCCACATATAATATTAAGTGTATTTTTCTACCTTTCTTATTAAAATAGAACAGATAGTATTTTTTCCTACGTTTGTTACGTGTTGTAGAGCTGAAGGCACTACCTGTGTGATATATAGGATTATAATTTCAATTTAGTTTGGATCTGCAGAGCAATTTTGATAGGATTTGAACTCCTGTGTGTTGCTGTAGTGTAGTAGTGTATTTTGCATTAAACTAAGTAACAAAATGGGTGGACTTTAATAATATTGCTTATAGGTTCTTTGAAGCAGTTTTATAAACTTAATAATTTTGCTTAATTTTAGTGTCAATGGCTGCTGCCAACACTATCATATCATAAGTCGTGGTGGCCTAGTGGTTGATACACCAGCCTCTCAACTATGAGTATACGGGTTCGATTCCAGGTCAGACAAATAACAATGTAACTTTTCTAAGTTATATGTACTTTCTAAGTATATCTTGTATACCAATGATTGATCACAAGGTCAAGAAAAATATCTTGAGGAAAATTGAACTTTTAGTCTGAAATCGCCAACCCGCATTGAGCAAGCATGGTGATTACGCTCAATCCTTCTCTGTATGAGAGGAGGCCTGTACCCAGCAGTGGGACGATAAAAAGGTTAGTCATGATGATGATGAACAGTATCCTAATTGCGTAACACACTATTATTCCCAACTTGAATAATTTTGATAAATATTGCTAGCACATTTTGTTTACGTTGTTGAGCAAACACATTTTTCAAACATATGGAGCACCCATTATGTTTCAAAAATGTGTTTGCTCAATAACGTAAACAACGCAATGAAATGATGTTGAACTATCAAAATGAAACCCACTGCTACTGATAGTGTTATATAATCACCTGTAGGTTGTACAAACAAGCTTGTTTCTACAAATCAAATCAAATCATTTATTTTAAACAAACATCATCATTTATTTTACTCAGAAAAGTGAAGTCAGAGCTCAAGGAAAACTTGTGAGTTTTGTTCCTATAAATGAAAATCGTTTAGGAGAATTTAAAAATAATTTAATTGAAAAGCTACCGGACTTGCCTTATCACGCCAATCCGGATCATGCGTATAGTGTACTATTTAACCTCATTAATTGTGAATTTATGAAAGTTTTCACAAAAAAAAACATTGCCTGTTAGCGACCGTATTATATTTAGTGACTGGGCAACCCCAGGTATTTATAAAAGCAGGGAAAAAATGTATGAATTATATCAGGAAAAAACATTTAACCATGATGAAGCTTTTCAAGATTTTGTTAAAAATTATTCAAAAACTTTTAAAAGAGCCTGTTCCTCAGCAAAAGCCATACACATTAAAAATAAAATAAAATCTTCTGGCAATAAAATCAAAACAACTTGGGGAATTATAAATTCTGAAACTGGAAGAACCAAAGTACAGAAATCGCGATTTCCATCTTAAAATTAACGATGAAGATATAAAGGCGGACTTGGAGGTAGCAACTGAGTTTGAGAATTTTTTTACTAATATTCCAATAATGACAACAAAAACTTTGTCTTCTTCCTCCACTTCTGCTTATGCTATACTAAAAGTATGTGTTCCAGAATGTGACAATCACTTTGAATTTACATTTGTGACTGCTAAAGACATTATAGAATCTTTTAAGGATCTTGATGTAAAAAAAACTGCCGATCATTGGGGTTTGTCAGTATACACTGTAGCTTCAATAATAGATGTTATCGCACCTTTCTTAGCAATTGTTTTTAATTCTTGTGTCACATCTGGTGTATTTCCTGATTTGATGAAACTAAGCAAAGTATTTCCACTGTTCAAATCTGGTAGTACAACTGATCCCACGAATTTTCGGCCAATATCGATATTACCAACTTTGAGCATAATTTTTGAAAAATTAATTTTGAAACAGTTGTTGAGGCACTTTAACTTACACAATTTATTGCACGTGAAACAATTTGGTTTTACAAAGGGTCGTTCAACTACAGATGCGGGCGTGGCGTTGCTAAAGAACATATTTGGGGCCTGGGAGGCATCGCAAGATGCTGTTGGTATTTTTTGTGATTCGTCCAAGGCCTTTGATTGCGTACATCATGATACTCTTATCAGGAAATTGTACCATTATGGTTTGAGGGACAGAGCTCTCGACCTTCTGACTTCTTATCTGAATTCAGAGGGTTGATGTTAATGGCAAGAGATGCACCATGGGGGTTCCGCAGGGCTCAATTCTAGGTCCATTCTTGTTTTTAATTTATATTAATGACTTACCTCATCACGTGAGGGATAATCACAACATAATATTGTTCGCGGATGACACTTCTCTTATTTTTAAAGTCAAGCGTCAGCTAACAAATTTTGACGAAGTTAACAATGCACTCTCTAAAGTTGTCCATTGGTTTAATGTAAATAACCTCCTTTTAAATGAAAAAAAACTAAAGTCATTAAATTTTCTACGCCAAATGTCAGGCAGCTAAGTACCAATGTTCAACTGAATGGAGTAGAGTTGATCCCTGTCGAGTCGACAGTTTTTCTTGGATTAACTATTGACGCCAAGTTACAATGGGGTCCTCACATTGAGAAGCTGTCGGGTAGACTCAGTTCTGCCGCCTTTGCTGTTAAGAAAATTAGACAGATAACTGATGTGGATACAGCCAGAATTGTTTATTTTAGTTATTTTCATAGTCTTATGACTTATGGGATTCTTCTCTGGGGAACTTGTGCGGACATCAATACCATCTTTGTTTTACAGAAGAGGGCTGTTCGAGCCATTTATAACCTTGGTCCTAGAGAATCTCTTAGAGAAAAGTTCAAAGTGGTGAACATTCTGACTGTAGCTTCACAATATATATTTGAAAATCTTATGTATGTTCATAAAAATATCTCGAATTTTAAGAAGATAAGCGATATTCATAATATAAATACCAGGAACAAACACAATCTTGCTTTACATCACACTCGTCTCCACAGAGTAGGCAACTCGTTCATGGGTCAATGTATACACTTTTACAAAAAGCTTCCCATGGACGTTCGAAACTTATCCATTAAACGATTTAAGAACTATATAAAGGCCAAACTTTGCAAAAAGGGGTATTATAAAATCACAGATTATTTAGAAGACAAAAAAGCTTGGGACTGAGCTGCTCGCTCTGTTAAGCATTGTTAATTGTTATTAAGCAATATGCGTAATTATAAGGTAAATTATTGTAAACATTTTCATTTTTAATGTCTGGACTTGAAAAAAGACGATGATCCCTGAGTTTGTTTCGGCTATTTCTTCTCAGAGGTAGTCAGTTAGGAAATGCCGGCTTCATCTAGTTAAAAAAATAAAATAAAAAATAAACATGACGTGTAAAAGTGATCAGTGATCCTACTTGCTTAATAAACGATTTCATTTCATTTTATTTCATTTCAAACCAGTTACAGGCACTTTTGAATTGTCAGAAGGTCGGTCAGTCAATAAGATGAAGCTAGTCGCCCATTCCAAAGAGTAGGTACCTATGGAGAAAAACGGGCAAGAAACTCCATGGACACTCTTTTAAATTTTCAAGCTATTGTTACAAATATTTGATTACTTCATGTTACACCATCATTCATGTTGTTTGTACAATGAAACCTTTCAGAATTTTGTTCTAAAAGCTGAGACAACTCCATCTATTAAGTATTATTTATTTTTGAGTATCTAGACTGCATAAACTGTGTAAAAGCATTTTGTACTGCCTCCTGAGAAAAAAACTTCTTGTCAGATAATTCAAGTCACGATAAACATGGTATTCCATTGGAGCAAGGTCTAGCGAATATGGAGGATGACGAATGGTTACTAACTACAATTCCTGAATGGTCAAAATGGTTTCTCTTTGTGTATGGGTTCCATTTGAAATGTCGACTAAAGTCACATTTATGTGTCAAGGCTTACTATGATATTAAAGAATTTCTGACGGATCCATTTATATTGACATAGATTTTTGATGCATTGTTATTTTTTTTCCTCGTGCTGCCATTTATTTATTTTTATTTATTTTTGTTTTTTCTAAATCCATTATATTTACTTATATTTTTTTTTTGACATGAAATTTATAATAAAAATCATTATTGTTCAAAATATTTGCACGCCATACTAGGTGGCAAACATGTATGATCTTATTTTTCTGTTATGTTATCCTGCATGCATTTTCTTTTATTCTTGTATGCACACACATGTTTAAGCAAATAAATTTATCTTTATCTTTATTCTTTATCTTTATCTCATGTTGTCGTGGAGTAATAATGGTGAAGATCGATTCATAAGTTAGGGCTAAATCAATATTCAAATGTTTCACATGATTTAAAAGAAGAATGTCATAGAAACCATCTAAAAAAAAACATTTGAAAAAAGGTTACAAGGTTACATTCAAACAAAAAATTATTTAAAAAGAGGTTACATTTAAACCATGAAGATTTTATGTCAATTCAAATAACCTGTTACAACAAAACAGCAACTTCATACTTTAACCCCTAATATGAAAATTTTACAAAGGATAACAGAGAGTTTCCTGAGAGAGTTTCCTGATCTCATGAAAAATAGTAAAATAATACCTTTGTTTAAATCAGGTAGTACATCAGACCCCACAAATTATAGACCTATTTATGTACTAACACCTTTAGTAAAATTTTTGAGAAATTAATTTTAAACCAAATGCTAATTTTTTTTAGTAAGCACAAATTATTACATAGCAAACAGTTCGGTTTTACAAGGGGTCGCTCAACTACTGATGTCGGTGTTGAACTTCTAGGATATATGGGCATCTTTTGTGATTTGTCTAAGGCATTTGATTGCGTTCTTCACGATACGTTAATCAGGAAACTCCGCCACTACGTTATCCGGAACTCTGCAATGGCTCTTATTACATCTTACTTGAGTGGTAGGATTCAAAGCGTTGACGTTAATGGAAAAACATCTTCCAGATCTTTAGTAACAATGGGAGTCCCACAGGGGTCAATTCTTGGTCCTCTTTTGTTTCTTATTTACATCAATGACCTGCCGTACCTAATAAAGGATAACCACGATATAGTGTTGTTTGCAGATGACACTTCACTTTTATTTAAACTGAAACATCAGCAGCAGGTTACTGATGATGTAAATAGCGCGATCTCCAAAGTAGTCCATTGGTTTAATGTTAATAATTTACTCTTAAACGAGAAAAAAACCAAATGCATTAAGTTTACTCTACCTCACGTTAGGCAGATGGAAACTAAAGTGTTGATAAAGGGTGAAGAATTGAAATCTGAAGTTAGCACAGTATTCTTGGGTATAACTCTGGATGCTAAGCTTCAATGGGGTCCACATATAGAAAAATTGTCAAAAAAACTAAGTTCTGCTGCATGCGCAGTTAGAACAATTCGTAATTTGACTGATGTTGAGACGGCCCGTTTAGTGTACTTTGGCTATTTCCATAGCGTAATGTCGTACGGTATTCTGTTGTGGGGAATTGCCGCCGATATTCAAACAATATTTATTTTGCAGAAACGAGCTGTTCGTGCAATTTATAAATTAAGTCCGAGACACTCTCTCAGAGAAAAATTTAAAGAGATTAATTTACGTGCCGTCTCAATATATTTATGAAAATCTTTTGTATGCTCATAAAAATATAAAATTGTTTAAAAAATACAGTGATGTCCATAATATAAATACTAGGAACAGGCACAAATTTATTGTACCTACAACAAGGCTCAACAACAACACAACACAACACAACAACACCGCAACACAACGGGTACAATGGACTTCCAGAGGCGGTTCAAGATCTGAGCCTGAATAAATTCAAATCCTTCATTAAACGTAAGTTGTGTCAGAAAGCATTTTATAGTGTGAAGGATTATATTGAGGACAAAAAGGCTTAGGCTTGAGCTGCGTCCGATTTCTATACACTGATTGTTCTTTGATTTTTCCTCTTGTAGTTTTAATATATAATTGTTTATGTTATTAATTCAAAGCCTGTATTACACACTATGTAGCCAAGCATATTGTACGTTACGGTACGTTTTTCTATTTTAATTAATTTTTATATTTTAATTAATTTTACATTGTGCTCACATGATAGAAGCAACATAAATATGTAACGAAGAAATGTAACCCATATATTATGATTTTAAAACAGTGACCATGGAGTTTCTTGCACGTTCTTCTCCATAGAGATCTACGCTTTGGAACGTGCAATTTAGCTTCACTTTTCTTGAACTGACCGACATTGACTATTCAAAAGTACCAAGTGATGGTTAATTTGAAATAAAAGATTTTGATTTGATTTGATTTGATTTACGGAATTGTATCGCTGACAGAGGTGTTCGGCACTTGTACAGCTATACAGGAGCTAAACTTACGTAGTGTTAACAACGTAAGGGTGGAAACTCGCCGTACGACGGGTCGTCCGATGGTGGAACGGAGATGGGGAATTAAATTATGCAATTCCCTCGCACACTCCCCAAAATGCATCCTATAGAACACCGAAAGGCTGGCTACTCTACGACTGTGCTCTAGGCTTTTGAGACCGTCTCGAGTTAAAGCAGGGTCACCAATTAGCCTCTTCGCACGCCTCTCCACTGAATCCAAAGCAGCCGGGTGACATTTCGCAGCACCAGCCCAAATGTGGCTGCAGTACTCCACACACGAACGGACCTGTGCTTTGTACAACATTGGAAGCTGCCCCGGTGTGAAGTACCGCCGGACCTTCGCGATGACGCCAGGTTTTGACCCCTGAGGAACACCGGCATTGGTCGACATGGGCTCCGATGAGCATCCGTCGACAACAACTCGGACGGACCGTTCAGTCAGGAAGTCTTTTACCCAGCCAGTCAAGCCAGCGGAAATGCCGTACGCTGGAAGCTTACTCAAAAGGCCAGCGTGCCATACCCGGTCGAAGGCCCTCAGACATTGAAGCTCCGCAATGAGGTAAATTATGTGGAGTAGCACTGCCAGTATCAAGACGCGAATTATGGGCAAAGAGAGATGCAAAGAGACCTGCTTTCTCTCTTGCCATATGGGCCAGTGCTTCATCGGGCCTAACCAGCGGAGGCAGTGTGGGCCGACAGAAGTTCGCCTCGATCGATTTGGCAAGGGACCAGAAAGATCTGCTACCGGATGGTTGCGCAGAGAGCTTGTTGCCAAAATGAGTAATGCGTTCGAAGTGAGCCTTCTTAAGCGCCTTTTTGTAGGACTTGACAGCGCGGTTAAATACTCTCTTCTTAGAACTTAGATCCGGAGCTCTGCGGTCACGAGCGTCAACCCAGGTAAGAAATGCCGTATGCTTACGCTGTTCAGCTAGCAGACAGTCGGCGTTGAACCATGGGCGAGATAAGCCACCGACGGGCACGTCACTGAAGGGGATAAAATACTCCATAGCTTGACGCACCACATCGGATATAGCGTCAGCACAGCTCGACGGATTGTCAGAAGAGAAGCAGACCTGCTGCCAAGGATAAGATGCGAAGAAGTGGCGCATCTCATCCCAATCTGCTGACTTGTATCGCCACATTCGCCGCTCACCACGTGAGTCGCAATCAGGTGGGGAGAAGGACGACACAGACTTCACCAGACAGTGGTTTGAAGTTCCTAACGGCAAGGAAACTGTAACAACACATCTGTCCGGATCAGTGGTCAGCAGAAGGTCTGGGGCTGGCTACATCAGTCACCTTAGTCGCTTGTCTCACCAGCTGGAAAAAGCCCATTGATAGCGCAAAGTTTCGCGCTTCTCTCCCAGCGTGGTCGGTCCTCTGATATGGGAAAAGCCAATCTTGGTGACAGGCATTGAAGTCGGAGAGCGACGAACTGTGCGTCAGTCAAACAGTCGAGTTGTCTCCTGGTCACCGCTGCGCGACCGGTAGACACAGGTGTAGACAATTTTGTCCACACCAATGTCAACCAACAGCCATAAGGACGAAAAATGAAGGTCTTGGAGGTGACAGAGACGCCGGCAACAGATGTCATTGCGATATATTGCATATATACACACAGACCCCGGCACGCTGCAGGAAATGATCCTCCAAAGAGTATCCCGGGTAGCTGAGGTATGCCGCATCAGGCGGACATCTGATCTGGGTCTCCGTCAAGAAAAGTAGATGCGGCTTCTCAGTCTCAAGGTGATGGTGTACTGCTAAGAGATTGGAGTGCAGACCTCTAATATTAGAGAGGTGCACTTTGAAAGAGAGGACGTGCGCCCGCTGTGCACACCTACTTTTCTTTTTGGACCTTTTCATTGAATTGTTTTGTTGTTTTTTTTTTGAGTGAATAGGAAGGAAGACGGCAGTTGAGTGAGGTGATGCAATGTTAAACCCAACAATGCGACCAACGATGCTGGGCCAGAGGGAGATTGATCTGGAGACTGCGGGGACGCCCGAACCCCCCCAGGGATCGCCATCGGGTCCTCTCATCCGGTCGCCAACCGGCACGATGGGGCCACCCTGGGATTTTAGCAGTTGGCGGAGCAGCCTTTCGTATGTGGCTGGCACACTACTTGGGCCCCCAACTACCTGCGGTCGGCCAGCGGAGCACCGTGCTTCGGATCCCGCTACCCTCCAGGACCAACCTCCCGACACAACAACATTTGGCGCATCGCACCCGGTACACATCGCAACACAACTGCTCAGACCCGTCCTCCGTACGGCTTCACCAGACATCATGCCGGAACACGACGAATCGCTTGGCGGCACGACTTTGTCTGATGGGTGGTAACTTACGCCGGCGGCTGATGTTGAGGCCTACCACCGAGAGAGGTGGGTTGTAATCAACCTCGCGGGCCCTGTGCGGGTTGGTATCAGATGAAAGTTAAATATACATGTTCTTGAGGTCTATGTCCAGCAGTAGACGTCATTCGACTTAAGTGTTGATGATGATGATGAATTCAAAGACTGCCTTTATAATCAGTAAGTACTGGATAATACAATAACCAAAATAACATAATACAATAACCAACATAACATAATACAATAACCAACATAACATAATACAATAACCAACATAACATAATACAATAACCAACATAACAATACAATAACCAACATAACATAATACAATAACCAAAATAACATAATACAATAACCAACATAACATAATACAATAACCAACATAATACAATAACCAACATAACATAATACAATAACCAACATAACATAATACAATAACCAACATAACATAATACAATAACCAACATAACAATACAATAACCAACATAACATAATACAATAACCAAAATAACATAATACAATAACCAACATAACATAATACAATAACCAACATAACAATACAATAACCAACATAACATAATATAAAAACCAATATAACATAATACAATAACCAACATAACATAATCAACCTATGATGTTCCCACTGTTGGGACACAAGCCTCCTCTCGGTGAGTGGGCTATAATCTACCTCGCTGGCCCAGTGCGGGTTGTTTGATGTCACATGTCTTCGATGTTTTCGCCCTAGGACATGCCGGTTTCCTCATTCATTATTTCGAGGATAGGTTATGAAATAATTTACACAAAGTAAAGCACCTGATGGGGTTCGAACTTACAAACTGTAACTTGTAAGTCGCAGCCACCACGCGATATCACTAGGTCACCGCTTCACTCCCTGGGTAATACAATAACCAACACCCGCATTCAATAAATTTAAACAAATGTAAATATTAAAAAAACCATTTCACATTTTATTGTAAAGTGCTTTACATTGCAAATTATACTATCGCTCTATGGTTACACATGCGTTTAAATATTATTTTATAGAACCTTTTGTTAAACAATTTTATTGAATCCATTGAATATATTTCACTGTTATCATTGTAATTATTAGATGCATACTTTGTGTGAAATTTAATGTTTTAGATTATAATCATTAAATAGGGTTTAAATTAATCCTTTTTGATATTTTCCTTGAAAAAAAATTCTAAATACCAACCATAGTTTCATAATTTGGTTAGTTACTTTCTTCATACATGGGCACGCAACATGAAAATCTTGGAAATAGTGACACGGAAAACAAAAGGAACGAAACTGTGGTTAGATTTAATAAAAACAAAGTGTCTCCGAAAGTGTAAACAGAAGAAACCTTCGAAAAGAATCCAGTCGTGAAGCTAATACTGGTTTCACACTGCGACAATTCTACCATAGAATAAAGAGAGGGAAGTAGGTTATCTCCGACCCAATCCGCGATTTAATTGCCTACTGTCTTAGGGTTGTCACGTTTAGCAAAATTTTAATTCAGTGTCTATAAATTGGCAAAGGTCGGAAAGTTGACGACTGTTCACGCTTCGTCGGATTCGGTTGTCACCGAACCCGCTAACAAATATTTATAGACTAAGAGCTTATATTTAAATTATTTGCTTAGTATTTATACATATAGTCATACACAGTATTTTTGTATTTTTTATTTTGTAATTTATTAGTAGTTTTGTACACTTATAGGACCATATTTATTTTTATTTTTAATTAATACAAATTTATATAACACAAACATATCTATTTACCCCTTAAAATCGTAAAACAACATAAAAATACTGACAACTGCCTCTTTGACTAATTATTTCTGTTGTTAAGATCTGAACTTTATTTATCTGATTCACAAATTGTCAATTAGGTACTTACTTACTTTTAATAACGATTTTATAACCAAGTAAGTTGTTACTATACCTACCTACAATAGGTACTAAGAAATCGGCATAACTAAATGTAAACAAAGCAGTAGAGCGCTAGCGGCAAATCAACTGACAGATCAAAAGTACCTATAATCATTGATTTGTGTGAATAATAAATTCTAGTACGAAAACAGGCCTACCTACTTCCCCTATCTGATAGAAAACTAATACTTACAACAAGAAATAAGTAAGTTCCTAAGTGGATATCTCATCATCAAGTAAAAATTATAATCTTATAAGAATAAGTGACTTGCTTACCTTTCCTGCTCAGTAGGTAATCTGAACAGAGACAATTCTGAAATCGATGAATTAAGACATCCAAACAAACAACAATACTTTCTCCTGCGATAATCACACATTGTTCTTTAATTTAGCTACGTAGTATTCTGTAATCTGTGATTTAGCGAATGTGCCGAAAAGCCGTGACGCGCGAACCTCGTTCCGTGCTAGCCGCGACTAGCGCAGTCATAGGCACTCTAATATTGTGTTTAGGTGTGCGTGCGGCGACGCATAGATACTATGGCGCACACATACAAGCCGCGCGCGGTCCGTTTGTATGAAGATAACGTACTTCCCTCTCTTTATTCTATGATTCTACCGCATGTTAGGTCGCGGACACACTGTGAGTAGCGCGGGCGCATGGACAGCGGCATCCTGATCGTTACTTTAATGGTAATTGGAAACTGTACCGTTTGACATTAGAAGCTCCATTGATGCTATGGGATTCAGTTACACGAACTTTGACGAAAATTATAGTAACTGGCTGAGGAAAGATTTGAAACGTTTTGTTTGATAGTCTTAGTAGCTAATGGGCTATTGTTTTACAAATATTTTGATATTCAATTGTTTCTAGCTAATGCTTGTGTGATAATTCTGTATTTTATTGCGTGTACACTAAGACACAGAATTTTCATACGTACGGACATCTCAATGTACGAGTACGTACAGCTAACGAGGTTATAGTTTTAAATCAAAAAGTCTTGAATTTAAGGTCCATTTTTATGCTGATGACAACATTTCGCTCATTATTTATGCTCTTTTAAAATTATTTTATCTATAATTATTTCGCACAATATAATTATGTTAAGATATATGAATAGAGAGAATTTTGATATCAATTCTTGACTAGGTTTTTGTTAGAAATTATTTCTACAAATAGACAGAGATTTCTGATTAAAATCGACTAATTTAGAAAGAATAGTAGGAAACAGTTAAAATGCCTTTCACCTGTGTCTCGAAACGTGTTAAGGTATGATTAGAAATCTATCTATCTATATAAATAAAAATGAATTGTTGTTCGTTAGTCTGGTTAAAACTCGAGAACGGCTGGGCCACTTGAGCTGATTTTGGTTTTAAAATGTTTGTCGTATTCCAGGGTAGGTCTACACGGTGAGCAAATAAGGAAAAATTGCGAGTAAGATAGACTAAAACGACAATTCCATTTTCCCATATAAAAGTTGACCACTTACTTTCTGTCAAACATTTGACAGTATTTGTACTCTCAGTTCCACTCGAATTGAAGAACGTATTAAAACAAGACTTTTGAATCGACAACATAATATCAACTTTGCTCATAAAATCGTGTATTTAAATTTCAAAATACAAAAATAATAATTAATGGGTTGACATGTTTGACGGGTGCCAACCTTACAGTGTTACCAACTCTCAAAAATATTTAAATACGTCCATGGATACAACGTGTAGGTGCGCGGATCAGCTATATTTATATAATATAGCATAACGTTATGCTATTAAAAAATATTATAACACCTTAATATTTGCGTTCAGCTTTTTTACCATTTTCATAGAGCACACAGAAATAATGCCACACTTGTCCGATTCAAACCATAATTAATGAATAATAAAACCGTGTATTATCTTAAAACAATATTTCTACAAAAACGGACCCGAAAGTTACTCAGTCGTACCGAAGAACACTCCTGACTAGATTAGCACTGAAGAAGAGCAAGAAATTGCCTTAGTATGGCTCGACTGCGTGCTTCTGACTCACAAGAGCAAAGGGAAGCAGCCCGTGAACCGCTTGGTTTACAATGCGAAATAATCGAGTAAACCTCAGAGATTAACAGCTAGATAATTTATGAAACACAAGAAGAAATTCATCAAATACTGATTTGATTCAGGCAGCGTTTCAATACGATTGCAGCAATGATTACTGCTTGCATACTAGCGTTTGGTGGAACTGGCAAGACATTCCTCATGTCAGCCACTGTGCAGTTGCTTCTTCTGAAATAAGAGCCACATTGCATAATCTGCATTAAAATTTCCGTTAAATCTTCAATCTATTGAAGAACAAACATGTCACATTACAAAGCGCTCCGCTATGGCCAAAGTTTTATCCGAATCGAAGATCATCATCTGAGACGAATGCAAAATGGCACATAAACGTGCATTGGAAGCATTTAACCGAACATTGCAAGATCTAG
Source organism: Sesamia nonagrioides (assembly GCA_017933935.1). Taxonomy (NCBI): domain Eukaryota; kingdom Metazoa; phylum Arthropoda; class Insecta; order Lepidoptera; family Noctuidae; genus Sesamia; species Sesamia nonagrioides. The sequence goes on from JADWQK010000254.1 coordinate 766,925, forward strand.
GTAATGACTCGAGATGTTTTGGAGGCGCAATGATTTTACTGTCTGGCGATTTCCGCCAAACATTGCCAGTAATTCCCAGATCGACTGCTGCCAACGTAATAAACGCTTGCCTCAAATCATCGAATCTATGGCGCCATGTTAAGAAACTTCAGCTGACAACAAACATGAGAGTTGCATTGCTGAACGATACATCTGCTGAAGACTTCTCTGAGAAATTGCGGAATATCGGTAATGGTCGAGTACCTGTCGACGAATCGAGCGGACTAATTTCATTTCGTTAGAATTTCTGTAACTTTGTCTTATCGAAAGACGAACTCATCAACAAAGTATTCCCAAACATCATTACTAACCTCAGAAATAATGAATGGTTGAGTAAGCGAACAATATCGGCAGCGAAAAATAAAGATGTAGATGACTAAAACTACATAATTCAGAATGAGAACATTGGTACACTGCATTCCTTAAAATATATTGACTGTGTAACAAATGAAGATGATGCCACCAACTATCCAATGGAATTTTGAAACTTCTTGGATGTACCTGGCTTACCACCGCACACTTTACGACTAAAGATTGGTTCCGTAGTAATCATGATTCGAAACTTAAAACAACCATAACTGTGCAACGGAAGACGGTGGTAAGTAAATTTATGAACAATTTGATTTACGCCACAATACTCAACGAAAAATTCAAAGGTGAGGAAGTTCTCATTCCGAGGATCTCGATGATCCCAATAAAAGGTAGCCTATGTCCTTTCTTAGGGTCTAAAGATTGTCTGTGCCAAATTTCATGAAAATCAGTTGAGAGGTTTAAGCGGGAAAGCGTAACAGACAGACAGACAGAGATACTTTCTCATTTATAATATTAGTATGGATTATCATAATTTAAAAAGGAAAAAATTTGATCATGTGATATTGCATTTAAGGCAGAACAAAGTTTGCCGGGTCAGCTAGTCATTGATAATTATCATAAACGACTCATCAACTAATGTCACGAATATCGTAATATCAAAAGCTAGTTATTACGACTACAAGTCGTTTATCGAATGACAGGTGGACTTATAGTCTAAAGATCACAACCAAAACTTTCTTAGAAACAGTCATATCAAATGACCTTATTGGGCTGATCTTCTGCTTTTTGTAACTATCTGAAGGATACTTATGGACGTATGAGAGAATATTGATATTATAATATCAATATTCTCACGGTTGCTACACAAATAATTTTCGGCAACACCTTATTTGCCGACGGGCGAAGTGCCCGGGGAGTCCAACGTCCGTCACATGGCCGAGTTGACGTTGTGACGCGTTCGCACACGCCACTCAGGTGAGAAGAGCCTGCCGGTAGTATCGTATAATTGAGAGGACCCTGTACCCCGGAAAGGAAGAGTTCTGCACACCCGTCCGCGTCCCCGAGCGGAGGATAGTCCATGACGATTTTTCCAATTTAGAAAAAAAAACACCTTATTTAGTGCAAAATATTCACTTGTACACTAAAAACGATGATATTCACAATGTTAACATCAGAAATAAGGAGAAACCCCACCGCTTCACCGCTTCATAAAGTACGTAACTTATTGGTTAACTGTTATGTATAAGTTTTTACAACAAGATATCATCTTCTTAGCTAGACGTTGCATTATATTGCGTTTAAAGCACAAGAAAAATCCAATAAACTCAATGGCATATTATTTGATCAACTACTAATTAAACGATAAGAATAGTTGGTCGCCCTGATTAACTTAAGAAAATATTTGTGTCCTTTCTTCAGAATTTTTTACTGAGTGGTCTATTAATTAATTACATGAACTCGTATACGAGTTGATATATTGGCGTGGCTAGCTGACATATGATAAATAATTTATTTAATGTCTTGTGTTGTAATATTAGTTACCTTACATGCCTTTTACACCATTATCGGTATTATATCGAGGAGAAATCAGCCTGGGCTTGAGCTGCTGTTAATTTTGCGGCCTGAAGTCTTTTACTTTTTTGTCTTGTTGTTTTTATTCATTTATAACCTAAATGTAGAAAATGCATACTTTGTGAACAAAAATATTATAAGTTACAAGACTGAGATGAATGGCTTAAAGCTGGTCAAGCTCCGCGGGGTCTAAACTTAGCGCTTATTCTCAGCCTAATTTGAATAATCAATTTTGAATCACATGTCCAGGCTTCTCCACGATATTTTCCCACATCGAAGTCAGTAAATTATTTATTTCATGCGCCGCTAGCCCAGATAGGTATGTGGACCTCATCATATCTATACAATTTTAAATTTTATAGAATCATGTTTGTAATCATAATGGTCAATGGATCAATAGTAACATAGAAACTTAACTAATTTAAAAATAAAAACATAATTGAATTCTTTCCTATTAAGTCAAAATATGCCCTTTGCGAACCAGGGTGTAGATTTTTCGTATCAAAAAGTAAAAAAATAAAACGCTTAAATTTTCAGTTTTCGTAGAATGTTCGCTACACGTCAGGGTCCTGTTACTCAGTCAAACAAACACGCCAAATGAGGCAAACAAGGGGACCTTCATGAAGATGTTACACAGCAGGGAAGCTGTGATCATACAATGAAACAATATTTTACTTGATAATTCTTATCAAGATTCAGAATTATCAAGTGAAATATTGTTTCAGTGACTACCTACTTATGCTAATGAGAATGTATGATCGCACTTCAAACTAAAATAGAGAAGCTAGAACGGAGGTTTTTCTGATTTTAAGAGAGGTTAAAATAAATATTGTGTGTGTGCAATAAAATAGGCAAAAAAGCGACGATTAACATTTAACCGATCCTCTCAAACCTTACTGACCGCCTTTAGGCGGTCAGTAAGGTCCTTTAGGACACTTTTTATATTAATGAACCTCATAAGGTTCTTTTTCTTCTTTCAATTAATAACCCTTTTTAAATCTAGCCTTTTGTTACCTTCTCTGAGTAGTAGAAGTAAGACACCAAACCGCGAGGAAACTAGTCATATTAAAATGGTACCAATTACGCGCGATCTTTAACAGTTGTAAAAACACCTCAAAAAGATGTTAAAATAGGAATTATTAGAAGTTCACAAAAAGAGGCGTATTTGTTACATTACTTTTAAGTTGTTTTTATTAAATTGCGAGTATTTTTGTGTGATCAACTAGAAACTACAGTAAGTATTATTATTTTATTACATTAGAGCGAGCTGAGTAATATTTAAGAACATAGAGTACAACTGAATTATTCGTGATTCAATAAGATACATGTCGTAAAAAGTTAGTCGCCAGTCTGTATCAGCCTTAGCAGTATATTTAAAAGTGCTTCTTACATCCAGCGGGCTCCAATGTTATCCACTGCAGTGCAGTGGCTGCAGTTGTCCGCGTTATCCTCCCCGCGGGACTTAATTATATTTAACACTATGCTCATTTTAATGGATTTCCATTTAATTGGATTTTTTAGAAGAACTAAATATTCTGAACTAATAGTTGGGTAAAACTGAGACTACAAAATAATGTTTAGTGGTGATACACCTTTTAAGCTCTTTGAACCACTTTTTAACACTAGACTTTGTTGAATATTTATGTTTTTGTGAAAAGATCTTATTGGTTTTTCAATTTTATTTTAGACTAGCTTTCCGCCCGCGGCTTCGCCCGCGTGGAGTTCGGTTGTATCGCGCTTTTTAGATTTCCCTCGGGAATATCTAATTTTCCGGGATAAAAGGTAGCCTATGTTCTTTCTCAGGGTCTAAAGATTGTCTGTGCCAAATTTCATTAAAATCGGTTGAGAGGTTTAAGCGGAAAAGCGTAACAAACAGACAGACAGACAGAGTTACTTTCGCATTTATAATATTAGTATGGATTAGATAATTGTAGTGATTAATTGAAATAAATACGTAAGAGGGACAATAGTCGTATCAGACGAAATAAATTCATTTGAAATTAAAATATATCAATTTGAATATTTTTTTATATTTTTTTAATATTTGTGTTTGTAAGTTCACAAGAACTAGATTTAAAAGGAATGAATGAAAATAGGATATTGTGTGTGCGATTTAAATAATCAAAGAGATTTTTCTTAAAAAAAAAAAATAGCTGTGGGTAGCCAAATGTTGTGACTATACCACCAATTTCGGTATTCATTGCTCGTCTTTGAGTTTCATGTAAAATCGTTTGAAATAGAATAATTCTGCCTGAAAATATATTTTTCCTGTAAATGTTCATTTACTTTACGTTTAAAGTGTGATACCTTGATGAGAATCTTATAGGTAATGATTTATGCTCAGCGAGAAGAATCGTTCTTCTCCATAGAGATCTACGCTTTGGAACGTGCAATTTAGTTTCACTTTTCTTGGACTGACCGACATTGACTATTCAAAAGCACCAACGGATGGTTAATTTGAAAAAAACAATTTTTATTTTAGTAGGTACAGACAGTTGAATTTTTCACATATCGTCTATTTCTGTTGCCTGTAACAACAAATACTAAAAACAGAATATTTTTTCATAGTTAATGGCAGGTACGAAAACCTCCGTACTCTAGTCCGACTTACACTTTGCTGGTTTTTATTGACCGATTAATTGTAGATATATGTAGTGGTTATTAATACCTCGTTCCCTCGATCGATGGGAATATTGGAATATATTAATCCTGGTTCATAATTAACTGTGTACCAAATTTCATTCGCATCCCTTCAGTAGCTCTTGTGCTTTGGGCATCTTACAACTGGAATCATGATGAAAAACAAGACAATTATAAAATGAAATGATGATGATGTAGTTTGTATATTTATTGGTGAAGAAATTTATTATTATTAGGTATTATCATTACATGAATTTGAAAAAAAAAGCAATAGAGCCGCAAATGACCCAAACAGAGAAATGTGGATGGAACACACATGTTGCGCCGACCCCAACTGAATTAAGAGTTCTTCTGCCCCTATGGCAGGAGAACGTTGAATGATTTTTCTAAGAGTGTCTAAACTGCTCATTGCTCACTGCTCTCAAAACGGTGAAGGAAAACATCTTGAGGAAACCGGCATGTCCTAGAGCCAAAAACTTCTAAAACGTGTGATATCTACCAACCCGTACTGGGTTCGCATGATAGATATTGGGCCCTTTCCTTCTCACCAAGAGGAGGCCTCAGCCCCAAAAGTGGGTACATTATAGGCTGATTATGTAAGTGCACATTTTTACTTTCCTCTTTAATTTTTTTTTATAATTATAAACTAGTTCTTAATCGCAATCCCGCCTGATGGTGATGCAATCGTTGATGGTAAACCGCGCTATTTTATTAAGAGCCTATTCACTGTAGCCTTGAAGACACTCAAATTGCAGTCACACGGAAACACAGCCGCTAGCAAATTGTTGTAGTCCCTCGATGTACGCGGTATAAAACACGAGGCAAAATGCTTTATCCGGATAGTAGTATCAACAACGTAAGGGTATATATTTGCCGTACAGTTCAGGTCGTCCGATGATGGAACGGAGATGGGGGAATTACCTAAGTCATACAACTGCACGCACACTCTCCAAAATGTATCTTATCTTAGAACATCGACAGACTGACTCCTCTTCTCCTGTGCTCCAGGCTTTGGAGACCGTTTTCAATCAAATCTGCGTCTAATACTAAGCATAGGCCTTCTTCTTACTATAAAATCCCACGCTTCGAAACCCTTTCCAAACAAGTTTTTTTTTAAACCAGTTTTATGTTTAAGTTGTTCTAGCTTAAAGTGCAATAAATGATTTTATCTCAGCCAACAACTGCAATATATTCTAATGTTCTACATACAATTGTCGAGAGTGCATTGAAGTTGCGCACAAATAGTGTTTGTATGAAACAATATCGTCAATCATGTTCTATCGTAGAGTCGGCTACCACGATCCGGCGCCCATTACAGTAATTGAATTGCGAACAATTTGTTTCCTTTGAAGAAATTGTTTATATCTTAACAACACATTTTATACCACGGCAAAAGTACTCGTTAGCTCTACAACATAACACATAAGGTCGATTTTTCAACAAGGATATTTTTTGAACTGTAAATAGACAGTGGTTATAGGACCACTCGGAAGTATTCGGATTTTGATTTATACCTGATAACGGAATTCGCTTATACCCATGAATGCGTAGTAAGATTGCGAAAACTGAGAATTTACGTCGTTCCTTGTTTAGACTTTAAGTAGGATTGAGACGATCGATGCTGTAGCTGTTGAATGAGATTAAAAGATTTTGAAATTTTGTCTTTTTGGTAGCGGGATCCGAAATGTGAAATCTGATATAACAGAGGCAGTTAGAGTTATCATAAAATATATTTCATTTACTTGTTTAGAAGCGTTTGACTGTTATTAATAAGTACTAGCTAAGTCCCGCGGTATCACCCACACTTATTGCAACCCCGTAGGAATATCGGAATAGAAAATATTATGCGTTATTCCTGGTTACAAACTAACGCCTAACGGAGTGGTTAATTTCATCCAAGTCCCTTTAGTAGTATTGCGTCAAGAGTAACAAATATTAATACATCCTTACAAACTTTCACGTTTCTAATATTAGTAGGATAAGGTGTAAGTAAGAAGTAGAATTATAAGTAGAATAGGATCACTACATACTAACAACAAATTGTTTTTGTTTATGATCACTACATAACAACAACATGTTCTGTTTGTTTATGATCACTACATAACAACAACATGTTCTGTTTGTTTATGATCACTACATAACAACAACATGTTCTGTTTGTTTATGATCACTACATAACAACAACATGTTCTGTTTGTTTATGATCACTACATAACAACAACATGTTCTGTTTGTTTATGATCACTACATAACAACAACATGTTCTGTTTGTTTATGATCACTACATAACAACATGTTCTGTTTGTTTATGATCACTACATAACAACAACATGTTCTGTTTGTTTATGATCACTACATAACAACAACATGTTCTGTTTGTTTATGATCACTACATAACAACAACATGTTCTGTTTGTTTATGATCACTACATAACAACAACATGTTCTGTTTGTTTATGATCACTACATAACAACAACATGTTCTGTTTGTTTATGATCACTATAACATATGTTCTGTTTGTTTATGTTCACTGTTCTGTTTGTTTATGATCACTACATAACAACATGTTCTGTTTGTTTATGATCACTACATAACAACAACATGTTCTGTTTGTTTATGATCACTACATAACAACAACATGTTCTGTTTGTTTATGATCACTACATAACAACAACATGTTCTGTTTGTTTATGATCACTACATAACAACAACATGTTCTGTTTGTTTATGATCACTACATAACAACATGTTCTGTTTGTTTATGATCACTACATAACAACAACATGTTCTGTTTGTTTATGATCACTACATAACAACAACATGTTCTGTTTGTTTATGATCACTACATAACAACATGTTCTGTTTGTTTATGATCACTACATAACAACAACATGTTCTGTTTGTTTATGATCACTACATAACAACATGTTCTGTTTGTTTATGATCACTACATAACACATAACAACATGTTCTGTTTGTTTATGATCACTACATAACAACAACATGTTCTGTTTGTTTATGATCACTACATAACAACAACATGTTCTGTTTGTTTATGATCACTACATAACAACAACATGTTCTGTTTGTTTATGATCACTACATAACAACAACATGTTCTGTTTGTTTATGATCACTACATAACAACATGTTCTGTTTGTTTATGATCACTACATAACAACAACATGTTCTGTTTGTTTATGATCACTACATAACAACATGTTCTGTTTGTTTATAATCACTACATAACAACAACATGTTCTGTTTGTTTATGATCACTACATAACAACATGTTCTGTTTGTTTATGATCACTACATAACAACAACATGTTCTGTTTGTTTAGGATCACTACATAACAACATGTTCTGTTTGTTTATGATCACTACATAACAACAACATGTTCTGTTTGTTTGGGGTGCTAGTCGAAGAGCCTCCACGTGGCGCACCCTGGGCAACGCCGGCCCCAACTGCCCACCGAGTTCTGGTGGACTCTTGGCTCTGGCGGCAAATACTTCACACGGGGAAGGGCCAGGTTTCAGTCACCGATCATCTTTGATGGTCGTTGATGGGAACCTGGCCTATAGGGGTTCGCATGCATCCGCTTCCACTCTGTTAAGCAGAGTCGAAGTGGATGCATGCTGGGGTATACCGTAATCCCTCAGGGGACCGGGGGCTGTCGGGGCGTTTGTCCGGGCCACGAGGGGACACCTCTATAAAACGGCCGAACCACGGGCGGCATATCCCGTCTCTAGGTTATTGCAGACCTGACGGACTAGTAATCCGTCGAAAATTGCAATCTAATCCTAAGTTTTGGGGGCTCGGCGAGAGGATGAATGGCTGGAGGAAGTCCAGTCGTTAGAGCTCCCCTTTGTAGATACCTGCCGCCCTCTACAGTATGTAGGCTTACCTTGAGTACGACGCTCTGCTCATGTGTTGACGACAAAACGCTAATTATCGTGGGACTTGATATGGAGAACTTAAAACAAAACAACAAAAAACGGACCGACCAAAATAAAAATAACGACTTAAGGCGAGCAATAACGGACCTGGTTTGCAACACGGACGGCAACGAATCGGAGAGAAAGGAGACTGATGCCACCTGTGCGACCGGACGGTCGTCGGTGATCACGGTGGCATCAAGTGAGGGGGCACGCGACGCAATGTCTGCCCAAAGTGGTTCCGTGGGGGAAAGCAGAAAGGCCACACGGAAGCACTGGTCAAGCGGCGCGTCAGAAGGTGAGGGAGCTGGATCCGGAAACCCGGAGAGACCAGCTTCCAAGATCCTCAGGACAGGAGCTGGCAGGGGTAAGTCCCAACACTCGGTGGGGCTCTCCCAGGCCAGGCGGTTTCTGCGGGATGGACCGTCGGACTCGGAGTCCACTTTGACTGCCTCCGAGACGGAATCCCAACGAAAGAAAGGACGTACCAAGGGGACTGACCTCTCGGTGGCTGCACCCAAAGACCTTCAGGCGAAGGCTGAGGAGGGGGCGGCGGCCATTGAGGGGGTTCTGAAGAAGTCCAAGAACATTAAGGGGACGTGCATCCGGGAGATCAGGGATGCTTCGAGCAAAATGCTCGAAGCCGTCAGATCCCTGGCCTCCCGGAAAGAGGATGAAGAGGTGAGGCGGCTGAGGGCCGATAATAAGCGCCTGCAGGGGCAGCTTGCGGCCCTACGGAAGGAGGTGGCAGAGCTGCGCAGGGCTTTCTCCGAAAGGGGAAGCCCTCGCGGCAAGAAGAAGCGGTCACAGGACCTGGCCCCGGAGCCGGTCCCGCAGCACCATTCCGAGGGTTTTACGTGGGACGACTTTACCCGAGGAATAGAGGTCCTTCAGCGCGAGCTCATGAACCATTTTGGGGGGATCATGACCGCGCGGCTGGAGGGCCTCGAAAAGGACGGCCGCCTCTTGCCGGCTAAGTCTCATCGCCCCTCCCTGGCGGCCGACAGGCGATTGGGTCAGCCCCTGGCGGGGGAGAGACGGGAGGCAGAGCCGGCGACACTTATGCCGCCGGCTAACATGCCTAAAGAGGCCAGGCCGGTCAAGGTCGGAGGGCCGAAGGGACCGAGCGGGCGCGGAGGGGCAGAGGCCCCCGAGCCAAAACGCGCGCGGGAGCAAGTCGCCGGAGGCTCCAGGGCGGTGCAGCCTCTGGTTCTGGAGGAGCAGTCGTGGGCCACGGTAGTCCGCAAAGGGAGGAAGAAGACTGCCGCTGCCCGTGCTCCCACTCCGGGCCCGAAGCCAAAGGGGTCCAAACCGGCGGGCCCCAAGAAGAAGGTCCCTAAGGTGCCGAAGAGGCCTGCCGTCCTCGTGGCCCTCAAGCCGGAGGCGGTGAGAGAGGGCACCACGTATGTGGATGCCCTCAAAAGGGCAAAGGCGGCCATCAATATGGCGGAGCTAGGGGTGACGCCACAAAAGGTCAGGAGGACAATGACCGGAGCCTGCCTCCTAGAGCTCGCGAAGGAGACCTCCCCCTCCCAGGCCGACACCCTAGCCAAAAAAATGGCAGAGGTGCTCGGGGAGGTGGCCGAGGTTTCCCGACCTACGAAGATGGCGGAGATCCGGATGGCAGGGCTCGATGAGTCGATAACGGCTGAGGAGCTGAAGGGCGTCCTGGCCGAGGCGGCCAAGTGCCCTCCCGACCAGATTCGGGTGGGCACCATAGCCCTGGGGGCGAGGGGCACGGGCTCGGTCCGAGTGTCCTGCCCCGTAGAGGCCGCGAAGGGGCTGGCAGAGCGGGGTAAAGTGGTGGTGGGTTGGAGTGTTGCTTCAATCCACCTACTGGAGCAGCGCCCCATGCGCTGCCGCAGGTGCCTAGAGGGGGGGCACACCGCGGCGCTCTGCCCGTCCAAAACGGACAGGAGCGGCCTCTGCTTCCGGTGTGGTCAGGCGGGCCATATGGCCATGGGCTGCAGGGCCCCTGTGAAGTGTGCGGTATGCACGGACAGGGGCCTACCCAGCGGCCACAGAATGGCCGGCTCCGCCTGCAATGCCCCACCGGTTCGGGGCCGCTCCGCAGTGGGACCGCCAGCGGCCGGCTCTGCGACCACCACAGTAGGAGAATCTGCGGCCACCGCAATAGAGGGGACACCGATGGACACTGCTAATGCCCAGTAGGTCCATCGGTGTCATATTACAAGTCAACGCCAACCACTGCGCCAGGTCGCAGGACCTGTTGTGCCAAGACATGGCGGAGTGGGGGGCGGATTTGGCGGTGGTGTCAGAGCCATATTTTATTCCGGCGTCGGCGGGTTGGCTGGGGTCATCGGATGGCCTGGCTGCGATCGCAAGACCAGCCGCGAGCACCGGTCCCCCTATCGTTCTTAGGGAGAGGGGTCCGGGGTTTTTTGCGGCGCAGTGGGGGGGATTAGTGGTCATCTCCACCTACTTCTCCCCCAATCGCAGCCGGGCCGAGTTTGATCACTTTTTGGCGGCCGTCGAGGGAACGGTCCAGTGGGCGGCTCCACGCCCCGTGTTGGTGGCGGGAGACTTCAACGCCAAGCATGGCGCGTGGGGGTCTCCCGTCACGAACGGTTTCGGTGAGGACCTGGTGGAATGGGCCCACTGCTTGGGTCTCCAGGTCCTCAACCGGGGCGACACCCCGACGTGCGTGAGGTGGCAGGGTGAATCGATAGTGGATATCACCCTGGCCACCTCGACCCTGGCCAACCGAATCCGGAACTGGCGGGTAGAGACGGCGGTGGAGATCTCGGATCACAGGTACGTCCGGTTTGAGATCTCCACGGCGGGTCCTGCGGCCCCCCTTCACCTGGGCCCCGCGGCAGGCGCCTCCTCATTCCCGAGGTGGGCGCTTGCGCACCTCCGCAGGGACGTCGCCGAGGAGGCGGCGGTGTTCCGAGCGTGGGCTGAACCGCCCACCTTACTGGAGACGCGGACGGTATGGCGGACCTCCTCGCTGAGGACCTGGAAGTGGTCTGCAGCGCCGCCATGCCGAGGGCCCGGGGCTACCGCCGAAAGAAGCAGACATACTGGTGGACGCAGGAACTCGCTCACCTGCGTGCCGCCAGTATGGCTGCACGGCGCGCTTACCTGAGGTGCAGGAGGCGCGCCGTAAGGGGGCCCGGCGAAGAGGACGGTCTTCGCCGGGCGTACAGAGAGGCCCATCGAGCCCTGCGTACCGCCATATGCAGGGCAAAGGTCGCTGCTGCTGAGGAGTTTCTGGCACTCCTCGACAGCGACCCCTGGGGGAGGCCGTACAGGGTGGTGAGGGGGAAGCTGCAGGGAGCGGCACCCCCATCTCCTGTATGGAGCCAGCCCTATTGAGAAGGGTCCTGGAAACTCTGTTTCCGGACCCGGGACCCTTCACGCCCCCCAGGATGCCCGCCTCCAGCTCATCCATTCTGGAGGTGTGGACCGATGGGCCTCCCGTAACCGACGGTGAGTTGGACTCCGTCAGGGAGAGGCTCCGAGCCAAGAACAAGGCTCCGGGCCCGGACGGCGTCCCTGCGAAGGTGTTGGCACTAGCCATGGAGCACCTGGGGGATCGGCTCCGAGCGGTCATGAATACATGCATCGCGACGGGCCGCTTCCCCAGGAGATGGAAGGTGGGCAGGCTGTGCCTCCTTCGCAAGGACGGACGTCCCCCCGACTCACCGTCGGGCTATAGGCCGGTCGTGCTCCTGGATGAGAGCGGCAAATGCTTCGAGAGGATTCTCGCCGCTCGCATCCAGGAGCACCTGGAAAGCAGGGGACCGCAGCTGGCGGACTGCCAGTACGGCTTTCGGACCGGCCGGTCCACGATGGACGCGGTGGCTCGCCTCAAGAGGTGGACTGAGGCGGCCACAGCAAGGGGTGAAGGTGTCGTCGCGGTGTCGTTAGACATCGCGAACGCGTTCAACACCCTCCCTCACGAATGCATAGAGGCGGCACTAAAATTTCACGAAGTGCCCCTCTACCTCTGCGCCCTCGTGTCGGACTACCTCTGCGAGAGGAAGGTCCTATACGAGGACGCAGAGGGTCGCGTCCAGTCGTGGACCATGAAGGTAGGAGTACCCCAGGGATCAGTGCTTGGTCCCCTGCTCTGGAACCTGGGGTACAACTGGGTTCTGCGTGGCGCGCTCTTGCCGCGAATGGATGTGGTCTGTTTCGCGGACGACACCATGGTCGTGGTGAGGGCGCGCGAGTGGGAGGAGGCGGTCCACCTCGCGTCGGTCGGCACCTCTCTGGTCGTCCGACGCATCCGCCTCCTGGGGCTGGAAGTGGCCCTCGAGAAAACGAGGGCCATGACAACGCGAACCCCACCGGGGCTCCGTATCCGGGTGGAGGGGGTCCAGGTTCCCGTCGAGGTGCACATCAAGTACCTCGGCCTGATCCTGGATCCCCGTTGGGATTTCGAGGAGCACTTTAGGCTCCTCGCCCCGCGGCTGTGTTCTGTCGCAGCCGCCCTCGGACGGCTCCTCCCCAATTTGGGGGGCCGAATTCGGCGTGCCGTCGGCTGTACCATGGTGTGGTGCGGTCGATGGCACTCTACGGAGCCCAGGTGTGGGCGGAGTGCCTTTCCCGGCGCACAGTGGCCCTGCTGCGGAAGCCGCAGAGGATCATCGCGACACGGACCGTGCGGGCGTACCGCACGGTCAGCCATGGGGCTGCCTGCGTGCTCGCGGGCACGCCGCCGTGGGAGGTCGATGCCCTGGTTCTGTCCCAGGTGCATCGACACCGTGTCGCGGCCCGGGAACGGGGGGAACGACCCGCCTTCGAGGAGGTAAGGCGGGTCCGAATAGCGGCTCAGGGGGAGGCCCTGAGTCGGTGGAGGGAGGCACTCCACACACCAGCTGCCGGCCACCGGACGATTGGAGCGATTCGTCCGGTGTTGGAGGGATGGGTTGGGCGCCGGCATGGCAGCCTCACCTACCGCTTGGTGCAGGTACTGACCGGACATGGGTGCTTCGGTCACTACCTGCACCGTGTCGCCCGTCGGGAGGAGTCGCCGCGGTGTCACCACTGCGACTCTCTCGACGACACGGCCGAGCACACCTTGTTGGAGTGCCCGGCCTGGCGAAACGAGCGCCGCGATCTCGTTGCGGCGCTCGGAGGCGGACGCCTCTCCCTGGCAACCATGGTGCGAGCCATGGTTGAAAGTGAGAGTGCATGGGAGGCTGCCGCCTCCTTCTGCGAGACCGTCCTCTTGCAGAAGGAGGCAGCGGAGAGGGAGCGGGAAGAGAATGCTCTTGCCGCTCCCATCCGGCGTAGACGGGTGGGGCGAAGAAGGCGGGGGACGAACCCCCGTCTCCTTTAGCCCCCGAGTGTGACCAGCGTGTGTGGGTAGCTCCCGCACGCGCATTGCACTGGTCACCACGTCTGGGGATTATCCGTTCCCGGGTAATCCTCCCTAGGCGCGGAAACCGGCCTAAATTAGGCCGGTAAGCCCTGAGAGTGGCCCGGAGTCAGATCTTCGGGCCGAGCCCGGGTCACTCTCAACGCAGGGCTCGAGGGAATCGAGTGTTTTTAGTGGGTATTCCCGGCTCCGGCCGGGCGAGTCCCACACACGCCTGTCGCCTAGCTAGCGGCGGGTACGGTGCGTAACGCATTTTCACTCGCATAAAAAAAAAAAAAAATGTTCTGTTGTTTATGATCACTACATAACAACAACATGTTCTGTTTGTTTATGATCACTACGCATAACAACAACATGTTCTGTTTGTTTGTGATCGCTACAACAACAACATGTTCTGTTTATGATCACTACATAACAACAACATGTTCTGTTTGTTTATGATCACTACATAACAACAACATGTTCTGTTTTGTTTATGATCACTACATAACAACATGTTCTGTTTGTGCATGATCACTACATAACAACAACATGTTCTGTTTTGTTTATAGTCACTACATAACAACAACATGTTCTGTTTGTTTATGATCACTATAACAACAACATGTTCTGTTTATGATCACTACATAACAACATGTTTTGTTTGTTTATGATCACTTTACATAACAACAACATGTTCTGTTTGTTTATGATCACTACATAACAACAACATGTTCTGTTTGTTTATGATCACTACAAAACAACAACATGTTCTTTTTGTTTATCATCACTACACAACAACATGTTCTGTTTGTTTATGATCACTACATAACAACAACATGTTCTGTTTGTTTATGATCACTACATAACAACATGTTCTGTTTGTTTATGATCACTACATAACAACAACATGTTCTGTGTGTTTATGATCACTACATAACAACAACATGTTCTGTTTGTTTATGATCACTACATAACAACAACAAGTTCTGTTTGTTTATGATCACTACATAACAACATGTTCTGTTTGTTTATGATCACTACATAACAACAACATGTTCTGTTTGTTTATGATCACTACATAACAACAACATGTTCTGTTTGTTTAAGTGCTACATAACTAACAACATGTTCTGTTTGTTGTGATCACTACACTTAACAACATGTTCTGTTTGTTTTATGATCACTACATAACAACATGTTCTGTTTGTTTATGATCACTGCGTAACAACAACATGTTCTGTTTTGTTTTTATGATCACTACATAACAACAACATGTTCTGTTTTGTTTTATGATCACTACATAACAACAACATGTTCTGTTTGTTTTATGATCTCTACATAACAACATGTTCTGTTTGTTGCCAATTTTCTATGCTTTTGCTGTATGTTCTGTTTGTTTATGATCACTACATATAACATGTTCTGTTTGTTTTATGATCACTACATAACAACATATTTCTGTTTGTTATGATCACTACATAACAACATGTTCTGTTTGTTTTATGATCACTACATAACAACAACATGTTCTGTTTTGTTTTATGATCACTACATAACAACATGTTCTGTTTGTTTATGATCACTACATAACAACAACATGTTCTGTTTGTTTATGATCACTACATAACAACAACATGTTCTGTTTGTTTATGATCACTATATAACAACAACATGTTCTGTTTGTTTATGATCACTACATAACAACATGTTCTGTTTGTTTATGATCACTACATAACAACATGTTCTGTTTGTTTATGATCACTACATAACAACAACATGTTCTGTTTGTTTATGATCACTACATAACAACAACATGTTCTGTTTGTTTATGATCACTACATAACAACAACATGTTCTGTTTGTTTATGATCACTACATAACAACAACATGTTCTGTTTGTTGATGATCACTACATAACAACATGTTCTGTTTGTTTATGATCACTACATAACAACAACATGTTCTGTTTGTTTATGATCACTACATAACAACAACATGTTCTGTTTGTTTATGATCACTACATAACAACATGTTCTGTTTGTTTATGATCACTACATACTTACAACAAATTCTTTTTGTTTATGATCACTACATAACAACAACATGTTCTGTTTGTTTATGATCACTACATAACAACATGTTCTGTTTGTTTATGATCTGCTACATAACAACAACATGTTCTGTTTGTTTATGATCACTACATAACAATAGCATGTTCTGTTTGTTTTATGATCACTACATAACAACATGTTCTGTTTGTTTATGATCACTACATAACAACAACATGTTCTGTTGTTATGATCACTACATAACAACAACATGTTCTTTTTGTTTATGATCACTACATAACAACATGTTCTGTTTGTTTATGATCACTACATAACAACAACATGTTCTGTTTGTTTATGATCACTACATAACAACAACATGTTCTGTTTGTTTATGATCACTACATAACAACATGTTCTGTTTGTTTATGATCACTACATAACAACATGTTCTGTTTGTTTATGATCACTACATAACAACAACATGTTCTGTTTGTTTATGATCACTACATAACAACAACATGTTCTGTTTGTTTATGATCACTACATAACAACAACATGTTCTGTTTGTTTATGATCACTACATAACAACAACATGTTCTGTTTGTTTATGATCACTACATAACAACAACATGTTCTGTTTGTTTATGATCACTATATAACAACAACATGTTCTGTTTGTTTATGATCACTACATAACAACATGTTCTGTTTGTTTATGATCACTACATAACAACATGTTCTGTTTGTTTATGATCACTACATAACAACAACATGTTCTGTTTGTTTATGATCACTACATAACAACAACATGTTCTGTTTGTTTATGATCACTACATAACAACAACATGTTCTGTTTGTTTATGATCACTACATAACAACAACATGTTCTGTTTGTTGATGATCACTACATAACAA